>CM064968.1:55675991-55826454 GCA_032847665.1 Solanum chilense | reverse complement strand
AAATTCCTCATTTGTGGGGAACTCACTCTTGTGTGGACTACCCTTAAATCCTTGTTCACCTGTTCTACCACCATCCCCTCCTTCCCCTTCCCCACCTGCACCCTCCCCAAACACTCAAGAAAAAAGTTCAAAAAAGAAACTTAAACTAGGAGTTATTCTTGCTATTGCTGCTGGAGGGGTTGTGCTGGTCTTGCTGCTAGTTGTGATCCTGGTTTTGTGCTGCCTGAGAAGAAAAAGGAGTGATGGCAGAGGTGTGCGGAAAGGGAAATCTCCGGGTGGAGGAAGGAGTGAAAAACCGAGGGAAGAGTTCGGTAGTGGGGTGCAAGAACCTGACAAAAATAAGCTTGTTTTCTTTGAAGGCAGCTCTTACAATTTCGATCTCGAGGACCTATTGAGGGCCTCAGCTGAAGTGCTAGGAAAGGGGAGTTTTGGAACTGCTTATAAGGCTATTTTGGAGGAGTCATCAACAGTAGTGGTTAAAAGACTTAAAGAAGTCATTGTGGGGAAGAAGGACTTTGAACAGCAGATGGAAATTATTGGTAGAGTTGGACAGCATCCAAATGTGGTTCCTTTGCGTGCTTATTATTACTCCAAGGATGAGAAGCTACTGGTGTATGGTTATTTCTCAATGGGCAACTTGTCAATGCTCTTGCATGGTAAGGCATCATATGCTCTCATCGTCATTCCCTTTTTCTATTTCTAGTGTTTGGTGGAGTAACTTGATTCGCCCTTTGTGATTATGCCTAATAGTAAGTTTCTAACACAATACAAAATGCACTCAAGTAATGTCCTAAACGAATCTAAACAATGTGAATTTGAACTTTTAAACTTGTGAACTGGTGTGAAAAGAAGCATTCTTTCTTGTAGCTATTGTAAAGTTAGAGAAGAAAAAGTCTTTCTTTAGAATATATGCATCAGTTTGATCTTTCTAGGTCTATTATATGAGTATAAACAGCTCTTATGTTATTCTGTATCTATTGTTTCTGTAGCAACATATTGACACTTGCTGGCTTTCTTTAACCTATCATTGGTAGTTTATCACTCGCACAATCTTGCTGTTTTTCTAACTGGAAAGCTGAAGACTACATCAGAATAGAACTCATCCTCATTCACTAACCTGCATAAACTTATCAATGTCAAGTATACTGCCAATGATGTTACGTACTGCTGATATTTCTGTTCTCTAATTCCCTATCAAATCCCCACTATCATTTAGGAAACAGGACTCCGGGAAGAACTCCGCTGGACTGGGAGTCAAGAGTTAAAATATCTCTTGCAGCAGCTAAGGGAATCGCCCACATCCATTCAATGGGTGGTCCAAAATTTACTCATGGAAATATAAAGTCCTCAAACGTCCTACTCAAGCAAGATATGGAAGCTTGCATCTCAGATTTTGGATTAGCCCCTATAATGAACTTCCCTGCAGCCCCATCCCGATATCCAGGGTACCGGGCTCCTGAGGTGATAGAAAGCCGAAAGCATAGTCATAAATCAGATGTCTACAGCTTCGGTGTGTTACTACTCGAGATGCTTACTGGTAAGCAGCCAATGCAATCACCAGGGCGTGATGACATGGTTGACCTTCCTAGGTGGGTCCAATCAGTTGTCAGGGAGGAATGGACATCAGAGGTTTTTGACGTCGATTTGATGAGATTTCAAAACATTGAAGAAGAGATGGTACAAATGCTGCAGATTGCTATGGCATGTGTTGTAAAGGTCCCAGACATGCGACCCAACATGGAGGAAGTTGTTAGAATGATTGAAGACGTCAGGCAATCTAACTCCGAAAACAGGCATTCTTCAGAAAGAGAATAGATCCTATGATTCAAATGTGCATATCCCTTGATTCCTTGGATTTCTGACTTACAATTTGCAATTGCTGAGAAGTTCATTTGATTTCGATTACCCAGTGCAACAACATACATGTTTTCTTTCCCTAAATTTTCTGATTCAATCCTATTGACAAGTGTATCTAGTGAAAGTGTGGATTTGTTTTCCTTAGGAGATATAGTAGACAAGTGTTAATCATCTTCCTTTTTCTTTTCGTTAAAAAACTCTAGTCATTTGTTGTAAGATTCAATCTGCACTGCACTTATTTAACATCTCATTTATGCAACATGTCGAAGCAATTCATTTGCTGTGTGTTCGGATTTTGGTGTGAAATCATTTTTCTGGCATTCAGACACCAAGTAATTTATAAATTCTAGTGAGTATTGGATAGTGATATCGTTTATTTGTACTGCCATGTGTTTTTATTTGTAAATAGAATATGTTACACATTTCTATCACTATAAATTATAGTATGCATTGATGTTCTTTTTGTTCGCGTGACATAAAGTTGGAACCACAACAATTAAACTTCACATCACAAACATGGAATTTGTGTTGGGAATAAATCCGTAACAGAAATAATATTTGTGGTAATAATGACAATAAATGCGGAACACAACAATGCGGTTAATCAACATGAATAAAAGAGAAATAATGGCACTAAGATTTTACGTGGAACCCTCCTAAATAAGAGAAAAATCACGACCCGAGAGGAGCAACAAATATCACTATAATAAGAATTTTACACTTGTATGTCTAAGTAAAACTCCAAAGACCACTACACATTCAAAAGAAATAACACTCTTTTGATTTTTCCACCTCACTACAATATTGCTCACACTCTCTATTTTTCCTCACAGATTATTTTCCTCTGTGATGCCTCACTTTTCTTTTCTCTCCTTTGTAATTCTTTTTGGTGTATTTTTGAAATGAGCAAGGAATCTCTATTTATAGGAAAGTCTACTCCTAATGATGTCATTAATGACATCACAAAAAACACAAAGTTTCAATCTTTTCACCTATGAAGATTTCTTGGCAAGATTTTAGTTGAAAATTAAGTAAAACTGAAAAATAATTTAACACCAAATCTATCAAACTTTAAAATTGACAGAGAGCTATTCAAAGTTTGCTACATGGAAATGAACCCCACAATTCGAACTACACAATTCGAACTTCATGACACCATACTTCTCAAAGTTCAAACTATAAATCGAACTTCATAGTACTATCATAAAGTTTGTATCGCAAAACTTAACAACGCTTTTAATTAATGGCTAAACATTAAATAATCTATAAACACTGGCTAAAATTCAAATATTGGTCCTAAAAGTGGTTACTTAGTGTCTTTCCACAAACTATGTGCACATTATGACTTCAGTAGACTATTCTAGAGCCTTGCTTCTGGGCCCCACTATAAAATGTGGTTAGGAATAGCATTTCGTATACGTTATGTAGAAATAATATTTATTTACTCATAAAGTAGCAGATTGTTTGCATATATTTTGAGATTTATAAATGTTATAAATATTTATTCAGCTATAAAATAGAGTAGATATTTTAAATTAAATAGTTAAATATCTCATTCTTTTTTTTTCCTTTTTTTTTTTTGAAATGGACTAAAAATGAGTGTGTTGTATAAATGGTAACGGAGTGAATATTGTTTTCTATTTCTTACATAGGATTGGCTCAAAACCTAATCCGAGCTCTGCAATTTTCCATTCAATTAATTGTCTTCCACATCTTCCTCTTCTTAATTCAGGTATTTTTCTGCATATCACTGTAAATGAAGAAGATCTAGATTTTTCCGCATGAACAATCCATTAGATCTCTTAGCTTTTCCTGTTTGAGTTATTATAAGCTTCAGTTTTGTAATTCTATGACCTTAATTTGTGTGTGTAACTGTTTTCTACTTTACTTGAATATGGAGATCTGTGGAGTTTGATGAAGAAACTGTTATTATAATTGCTTAGGACTTGGATTAGAAGGTATACGGACTGAATTATGGCGTCGAAGCGCATATTGAAGGAGCTTAAGGATTTGCAGAAGGATCCTCCCACCTCATGCAGCGCTGGTATATCGGCTGTACTTTTTATTTTTGCCTTACACTTGTGATTGCTGAGCTTATGTGCTAGTTTTGTTAGCTGAAGTCCAATAATTAGGTCAGTGTGGTTGAATTTCTGATGTTTTCTGCGGTTTTTGTTTTGCTAATGTTGCTAGTTTAGAACAAGTCTGATTTAGTAGTTTGCTGCTATTTTTGCTTTCTGTACTGGCAGAGTTGCATGATTTAAATGTTTGTTTCTGTAAAAATTAGTGGCATTAGCCCCCGGTGGTAGCCTAGTTGTCCAAGAGCAGCTGAGTTGGAGTAAGTATGTTAGCATCCAAGATTCAAATCTCAGTAAAGGTGAACTAGGTGAATCATTCCCATTTGCCTATGCTTTGGTGGAAAAGGTCATAAGATACATGTCCTAGTTGTAGGTAGCTGGTATAGTTGGTGTACTAAAAGTGTCTGTTAAAAGCTTGGACACTAATGTTATGGAAAAAACTTATTGGCATCATTAGTAGGTTGATCTGTTACGTGTTAACAGCAGCTGAATGCAGATTCGGCTCTCTTTTATTTTGTTTTTGCTTATAGTTTTGTTATATGATAGTGGTGTCCAACCAAGTTGTGCACAACCGAGGTTGTATTGCATCTTATACTGGTTTTTCTTTCTCACTTCTGAGATTTAGCGTTCAATATATGGCACTTGAAGATTGTAATGTTACTTATAATTGTCTATCAAGTTTCTGCATCATTCTTTGTTGTACTTCTCCTAATGCATATTTTGTCATTTTTTGATGAGGAACTGTTTTTCCTCTTAGATTTAGGTGCTGAGTGTGATTATACATTTGTTATAGTGAGTCTTTTAATCACATGGCTTTTATGTCGACATTAACTAGCATATTTTGTAAAATACAGGTCCAGTGGCTGAGGATATGTTCCATTGGCAAGCAACAATCATGGGGCCTACAGATAGCCCTTATGCAGGAGGTGTATTTTTGGTCTCAATCCATTTCCCTCCTGATTATCCTTTCAAGCCTCCAAAGGTATGCCTATGCTCTACAACATCCTTATCATTTTCTTCATTTCTTGAAATCAGCTGGAACTTTCATGAATGACACCCCACCTGTCTAGTTGTGTCCATATAGAATGGAATGATAGTAAAGTTCAAATTACTGCCTACTTCGCCATCATCTCTTGTTTTTATTTATAGTAGAATGTAAAGATCACATTGACATTCTTCCATCAGCGCTGATGAGACAGAATTGAACGAGAAGAAATCTAAGACTAGGCTGGTGATGTGCCACTGTGAGGAAGGGTCACAGAGAGCGCTAGCATTAAAAATCCTGACATTTGTTTGTCAGTGTGGTTTTCTTACCACATAGATAAGACCACGGAATTACATGGTGGAACACAATACACTCAAAATTGATAGATAGTTTCATATTCCTTTGGAAAATTTCAGGAAGCCTTGGATACTAGTTACTAACTGCCTGGAACTTCCTTATGATCATTCCCCTCTACTTGAGATGATATTTAAGTGTTTTGTTGAGAAGCTTATCTAGTCTCTGCTCTCTTATGTTCTGGTGCTAGAGTGAGCTGGTACTTCAGGGTGCTGTTCATGCTTATAAGTATGCTAGTTTTTACACCACAGTGTCCACATAACATGATGTAGAAGATGACTACATAATGTAGAAGATGGCTGGCGTTTGTTTGCTGCTAGATTAGTTTTACCTTAATGGTGGTTCTGTAGGTTCTAGGAATTTTGTTTGTTTCAGGCACTGTTTGAAATTTGTAGAATGAGTTCTTCTCTGTCAATTTTGAGAACGTGTTCGATTAATAGTTTGACTGGTTTTGTGCTGATGAGTCAAGGGTCTGAATCTGATCTTTTAATTGTTTTTTGTTTCAGGTGGCATTTAGAACTAAGGTTTTCCATCCTAACATCAATAGCAATGGAAGTATATGTTTGGATATCCTTAAAGAGCAATGGAGTCCGGCTTTGACCATATCTAAGGTTTGTATCTTGGTCTTTGTTTGTGTCCCAACTCCCAATTAAATGTTGCTATGTTTTTTTCTGGTCTTAGATTTCTTGATGAATGTGAGTCCAAGCCAGAGTCTGGATTTAACAAAATAATGATGATGGTGGTGGTGTATGATTTGATTTGGTGGAGAATGCTAGACTTTTGTTATGTTTTGTTGTCCAGACTTGTTGAGTTTTGATCTCCTCTCTCTTCATAATTAAGGACTTTGAGGCATTGGAATCATGGCTCAGTAGGCCAAATAATCTGGCCTGGGAGTATACTTAGTAAAAAAAGCCTTGTGTCAATATAAATGAATGTGAGAACTGTGATTGGCAAGTTATACTATGGCTTTACTAATGTGATAGTGCTCTGGAAATAGGATGATTTAGACCAGCATGTTTGTATTTGAAGAGAGAATGCGAGCAATAATGCCAATCAGAAGGAAGGATAGAGTAGAAAAGGAAAGAACAGTAACTAAACATTATCATGACTTGTTTAAACTAAAAACAGTAACTATATAACAACATACCCAGTATAATCAGACCTTACTTCTACCTTAGAGGTAGAGAGGTTGTTTTGACCTACGACGCAAGGAAAAGTAGTCCAGAAAAAAGTAACAGAAGTCAAAAAGATATTTATTAATAAACAAATATCTATGCCCTTTAAAACATGCTTACCTTAAATAACATATTTGTTCTGTCAGATGTCAAGCAGCACCTTAGCAAGTATGATTCCATTTTTAGAATAAAAGAAAGGAAAGTGAGGGGAAGTATCATGTTCATTTCTTTATTAAAGAAAGTCGAGTGTGATATCTTTTGACATTTAGGCTCCTATTATAAAAGTATTTACTTTATTATTGTCTGATGTAATGACTAGTCCTTCTGACTTGCTTCTGCTAAAATCTTTGGTAGAAATTAGGTGAACTACTTGTGGCAATTTTGTCTCTTTCTGTCTTCCCTTTTCCCTCTAGTTGATGTTGAAGCAGATGATTTATTTTCTAACTTTTGTCGTACGCGTTTGTTGTATTGAGTTGCTGAGTTGAGGTTTGGGTGTTCAGATTTTTATTTAAATGAGAGATAATTTAGTGGTAATATTGAGCTGTTACTGCAGTAAAATCTTTTGAGCAATACCTGCCACTTTAGATGGCTCTTTTTGCTCCAGAAATGGTTTTCCTACAACTCTCATATAATCAACTAATTCGATTCTTCTATATTATGTTCTCTTTTTTTCAATAAAAATTTATGCTAGTTGATTTTCTTGATGTCCTCTTCTTAGCATGTTTCTATTAAACTATCCAAAATGTGATGAAAATCAGTTAATGCTAAGAAGAGGACATCAAGAAAAGGCGAGGGAAGAGTGTCTCTGGTTTATATGTCTTATTTTTCAGTTGTCATTTGGATTTTGTCTCACACTGTTATTTTATGTTTTAGGTCCTGTTGTCCATTTGCTCGTTATTGACAGATCCAAACCCAGACGACCCACTTGTACCAGAAATTGCTCATATGTACAAGACTGACAGGGCCAAATACGAGACCACTGCTCGTAGCTGGACTCAAAAATATGCGATGGGATAACGGCATTGTCCTCGGGTGTGTCTGAGACACTTTCAATTTCAATTACTTCATTTTGCTTTCACTCCTAGATGCAATGTCTTCATTGTGCTTTGGATGAAAGAACAAAATGTTGGTAAGGAAATCAGTTTACTTAGAGACTCCGATCATGTCAAGGTTGTCAAGACCGAGATCTTTCAATATGTGCATATCTATTTGTTGAATTTTAGTGAGGGGAGAACCTGAAATGTAATTTTATTTTTGCTCCTTACTGACGTTTCTTGTATGGGTGGTATCTTTTGAGTGGTAAAAATTCCAGTGATTAAACAGCAACTTTTTCTCTGTATGAGACCATTTTCCTGTGATCTGTTATATTATTAGTTGTGTGCAAAGCAGGTTCTTGAAAATCTGCGTAGCTAGCTAATCATGGCTCGCTGCCGTCTTCCATGAGATAAGTTCTCCCTTGTATTTTGGTCTTTAAAATTTGACTATTTCCTTCATGTGCCTGGAGATATCGGTGACTCTGGATTCAAGGCTTTTGGTCATGTCGTTTTAGGACAGCTGCAAGAGGTGCTGACGATTCGGCTGAGGCTAGTTAATGTGATGGATTGAGCAGATGATTCTAGAAAATTGGGAACCACAGTCTGCAGGACGTAAGGGCGACTGACTCTAATGCACACTGAGGTCATTATCTGAACCTTGGGAATCGTTTACCTATGAAGTTATTGTGCTAATTTTCTTAACGCATCCCCTCAATTTCGTGAAGAGGTAAGCAGTGTATCAATAAATCAATAGTAGTTATTTTTGGAAGAGTAGTTTGTTCTGTATAAAAGTTAAGCTTGTGCATGGATCACTATCAAGAAAGGTCAAAAGTATGGTGGTGCAATTAGGAAGCTCCAGATGTTAAGAGTTGCATTATTTTGAGGTGAAATTTGTCTGTTAGTATAATTGAGTTGAAATTAGAAGGGGTTAGGATGATTATGCAAGAGTGGGTTAATAAAGAAAACAATATGTCCAAATGATTATCACTTGGTTTACAAGCAAACAAGTCTTTTCAGCCTATAGATTAGATTCACGTGCCATGCTATCAGCCCTTTTTTCTTTTTGCTTCTTATTCAAGTTAAACGTTTCGATATATCTTGGATCGCCTTTCTTGATAACAGACATTTGATGGTTCGTTTAACTCGTGTCAGTTGTGTGAAACACTCATTTGTATTATATGCTAGGTAAAAAGTTGTTATCTAAAGAGAATAGCTTCTTTGTAGCTTTCTCATGGATTTGCAGTTAAAGACAAGGTGCGTCAACTTCGCAATAGTTTCCTCCTAATTTCTTTAATACTTTTGTGGACTGACATGAATCCTTTAAGCCTTTTCCCGTTTGAATAGATGATTTAACTAATGGCATGGTTGAATCATAATTGATTACGTGTAAAAAATAATTTTGCAAAATTAATACTATTTGCAATCAACTAGTAAGTCTTTTCTCATTTAAAATAATAGAGATGAATCAAATTTTTGAGATAATATAGACGAGTCTTTTTTCTCGCCTTTTCCCACTATTAAAGAGGTAGGACCTTCGCTCATTATAGAAACCTCAGAGAGTCGTAGAGCACCAATGGAGGCTTCCTTGAAATTTCGTATTCCAAAATCAAGAGAACGTTGTGCAAAGTTAGGTAAAAAGCAAAATGCAAGACCAGAGACTTTCTGCTGTGTATAAATACAAAGAAAAGAAAGTCGGGGCTGCCGGGTGTGGGGCTGGGGATGTTTGACATGTCTAAAATCACCAGCTGTAAAGAAGATCCTCTTGTTTTTAGTCAAGTATAAAACTAATATTTTTACTTCTTCCGTTTTAAATTTATTTACCACTATTCAATGGACACAGAACTTAAAAATACAAAGACTTTTAGAATGTACTGTTTGAAATAAGACTTAATGAGAATTATGTAAATAAATATAAATGAGAATTTTAAAACTAAATTATTTTTAAAACATTCTTTATAAAACAAATTAATAATACGTGTCAAACTAATTAGGACTAGAAGATCCTATACCCATTTGGTCCACATTCTGCAGTTTTAGTCCACTTGCACAACACTTCTCTACTAGTTGCAAACTTTATTTTAAAAATATTGAAGTTGTCTATAGAGTACAGAACAGTAATATAACACAAAAATTATAACTGAGTTATTAAAATTTCTCGAATAACCTCTTTTGACTTAAGACTCTAACTGACTGACAGGGAAGGTTGTTTCTTTTTTTTACTCTTCTCTAGAACTTCCATATTTTTTACTTTTTTTATTTATTTTTATGACTCAAACATGTATACTTCCTCGAGGTTAAAGGTAAAGGGTGCTTACCTACATTTTCGAAGGAAGCTTGACGTGGTAATAAACAAAAACATAAAACAAAAGCATATATGTATAGTATACTTTAAGTTAATATTTATTACATCCAAATTTAAAATTTTGTTGTGCTTCACATTGTATATGTCCCAGTGTGGAATCGGATCCAAATTGGGGCCCCAACCTGTTTTGTCTGCGTGGTATATGTGGCCTTTCAGAGCTGTATATTATTGTCCCATGCACTATATATCTTGAGTGGAGTGTGAAACCCCTACCTTCTCTGTTTATACTTCCTCTCTTTTCTTCGCTATTTTTGGCTTTAGACCTCTAATTATATCGTAGAAAGATCTATTTCCCGCCAAAAACAACAGAGAAACTTATCTCTTTTTCTTTTTTCACTCATCAACTTGTTTCTCAAATCATTTGTATCACTGCAACTTTTTCCACACTTCAGAACTTTTTATACAATAATATTGGTCACTATTGACTCACTTCAACCAGTTCTTGATTGTTTTAGTACTCTTTTTTGAGCTTATGATGATGTTTTTTTGTGCTCTTTGAAAAAATAAATCTTTTAAATCGAACTGTAACTTTAAGTTTTTGGTATACCATGACGGAAAATTCAGTTCCGGTGATTAAATTCACTCAACACATAGTAACTACAAACAAGCATGTGTTTTCTGAGCATAACGAAAAATCAAACTCAGAGTTACAAAGAGTTGTGAGGATTATACTTACAGATGCCGATGCTACAGATTCTTCCGATGATGAAGGCCGGAATACTGTACGGAGAGTGAAGAGGCACGTGACGGAGATCAACCTTATGCCGTCAACCAAATCGATTGGCGACAGAAAACGAAGATCGGTGTCTCCGGATTCTGACATCACTCGTCGGAAAAAGTTTAGAGGCGTTCGTCAAAGACCGTGGGGTCGTTGGGCTGCAGAGATTCGGGACCCGACCCGGGGTAAACGGGTGTGGTTGGGTACTTATGACACCCCAGAAGAAGCAGCTGTCGTTTACGATAAAGCTGCAGTTAAGCTCAAAGGTTCTGACGCCGTTACCAATTTTCCGGTATCAACAACGGCGGAGGTAACGGTGACGGTTACGGAAACCGAAACCGAGTCTGTTGCCGACGGTGGAGATAAAAGCGAAAACGATGTCGCTTTGTCACCCACCTCAGTTCTCTGTAACAATGATTTTGCGCCGTTTGACAATCTAGGGTTCTGCGAAGTGGATGCTTTTGGTTTCGACGTTGATTCACTTTTCCGGCTGCCGGATTTTGCTATGACGGAGAAATACTACGGCGATGAATTCGGCGAGTTTGACTTTGACGATTTTGCCCTTGAAGCTCGATAGTGTACGAGGGGCTATTTCGTCCATTTTTGCAAATGGGTTCACTGGTTAGTTGACTGGTGACGTGGCATTTTTGGCGGGAATATATATATAGTGATTAGCAGTCTCTATTCATACGAAGACTTTGTGAGAGATTTTGTTTTTATTTTCCTGTTAATTGTGGGTGAATATTGTAATATGAAAAATTTTGTATGGTGAAATTGAATTAATTAACGATGAAGATGAGGAGAGTGAAGGGGGTTGTGTGTATTTTACGATCGAGGTGTGTTTTGATTCTGAAAAAAAATAATTTATCATTTTTACGTTGGAAATGTAAAGTCGTAATTCTATTGAAAATATAAATTTTATTCGTAAAGAAAAGAAAAATGATACTATACCCCTTTAGATTGTTTAACATGATGCTTCTTTGAGCTTTAATGTTATAATTATGTGCACTTATTTTCTTTTGAACGTGTAAAAAACTTGAATCGGAAATAAATTATTTTTAAGTTTATTATATAAAATTATAAAAAAATCAAAGCTACTATATTAAATAATATATTATGAGAGCAATGTGCTAATCTAAAAAGACGTGTTCAATGAAATGAGAAAGATTTTTGAAAAATTAAATATTTAATTTATTTTGTTTGAGATCTAAAACATAATCATTATTATTATTATCACAATAGTAATATTTAATATTTCCAGTGACTAAAGAATTTTAAAAACTTGCTACTTTGTCAATGCATGTGGAAAAAAATTGACCATAAGATACTCTTTAAAATTAAGAATTTGCTCTCTTTTATTTAATGTATATAAATAGAAGAAATTAATGATATTACTCATTACAATCAATTCTAACTCCTTCAAATTCATATGTTGATATTAAATTTTTAAAAAATATTTTTATTCACTAAAATATATTTAAATAATTTTTTCATTGGATGTCCCCTTCGAAACGACATCAATATTATTCAATGTTACATTTTATTTAAATATTTCATTTTTCAAGCTATATCTGTGTGACACGTAGCTACTAACAAATAGATGTTGAATTTTCAATGTTATAGCACAACCACAAAGTCAGGGCGGCTAAGGAGTGATAGAAATTCCACAAATCAAAAAATTTAACATTTTCATTTTAAAATAAGTTGTATTTTTTACTTGAATAATAGATATATTTAGTAAGAAAATTACTCAATTCTAAAAATAAGTTAAAAGTAATTTTTTATGATGTCAAACGTGTGTATCAAACAATAGTAATTTTATTAATAAAAACACCACGTATTTTGTAATTGAGAATATACGAAAGAAAAAAAATAATTGAATAAATTAAAAAGTTGGAAAAAGAAGATAAATACGAAGAAATAGGATTTAGTAGGGTCTATTGGTTGGTGACCAAATTGATCCGAAAGCAACTATATATATAGCCGCCTTCCACTTAAGTTTTCCACTTATTACAATTGGATTTAATTTTAATTTATATAAATGGATAATATAATATATATTTTTTTAATAATATAATATATTGTAGCATGTTTTCGATTTTATTTTCTAAAGTCCACGACTATATTAATGTCCTGATTAAATTCGAATTACTCACCACAAAGCCTATGCAGAAGATGACGTTCTCACTAGGATTTTCTTCATTCTCAAGGTACAAGTTCAAAATTTCAAATTAAGTGTGAAAGTGGAACTAATATTTTTTAAAATCGCGGCGTGAGGCGAAACGTTTTATACCGTACAGGACGAGGCGTAAGCCCCGAGACACGAAACGTAGTCTCATCTCTCACGTATATTTAGTTTTACAGTTTTATTATTAATACAATAAGCAAAACTAAATCTTTCAATGATTTTTAATTTTTATTTTAGATAAGTATTAATAGTTAATAATAAAGAAAAACAGTATTATAATTGATATTTGAAAAACATCATTACATCAATAATAAAAATATGATTTATAGTAAAAAAAATATTTAAAAATAAAAAATGTCCGATCATATATTTTTACATAAAAAATTTACATTTTTATGCTTGAGACTTACGCTTCAAATTTTAAAATCTACATCTTATAAATATACATCTTTAGTTTATGTTTTAAAACGTTTTTGATACACTCTACCTTAATGTGCTTGACAACACCGGGTGAAACACTGATTTAACTTATCGCAAAGATTGTGAAAGTGGAATTTATTATAATTATAATAGAATTGGGACTATGACTTTTTACTATGGCGCAACAAATTTTAGGGACCTATAATAATGATAATAGACAGGTAATATAATAATTTATCAAATAAGTATAGTCGGTTTCTTAGTTGACTGATCAATTGATATTTTTAATTTTAAATTTTTTTATCAATATGATATAATATAATCAGAAATTAAGGAAATTGTCACTTTTAGATGTGTCCCTTCTTTTGGCAAATCCACTTCATATTAACTGTATATTCCTTTATTTTAGAAAAACAAAGTTTCTATTATATTATTGTGGAGTGGATTTTATTTAATCAAATAATTGTCATAAGAAAAACATGAGGATATATATATATACTAAACCAATAATACAATCATTATTTTTTCTTACTTTTGTTTAAGCACTTCTTTGACCAGATATTATTTCGTTTGATATGATCTTTTTGATAAATTTTAAAGTGATGAAAATTGAATACAATAACAAGTAAAATATATTTTTTAGTGATGATTATTTGTGATTATTGTAAGCTTGTTTAGTCATTGATTTTTTTATTTTTTTAAAAATTTGTTAGTATTTTGAGAGATTGTTAGTGTATGAAGATTTAGACTCAATTTCTTCAGATATATTTAGTTTTTACAAATATTCACTAATAGTTTTAAGAAAGACAATATTTAATATCTTGATCGCTTTGAGAACGTCCTCAATGTTTATGACTTGTGAGATTCCAAAATGATCACTTCAGATTTAAGGAAGATGATATTTGATTTCATAATCTCTTTATGAATAATTAACAATGAAATATTTAAAATATCTTCTTCGAAAAAAATTAAGATTTCAAATAAAGTGAATTCTAGAAATTATAATGAAGCTTAAATATTGAAACAGTCAAAGTAGTTATGAGACAATATAGAAATAGATTGAAACCATCAAAAGTAATTATGAGACAAGTAAAAAAATAGATTGAAGCAGTTAACATTTGTGGTAAAGTATTTAGATTAAGTTAAACATGCATGGGTCAAAGTACTTTGAAGTTAAAATTATGGGGGGATCAATCTCTATCGTAAATTTTTTTGAATCGACTTATTATTTAAATACTTTAACTTTAAATCTTAAATTTACTTTAAATCATTTAAAATATAATACATGATGCATATGACCCATTCATATAGACACCAACAGACAATAATTATGTGCCCTATTGAGCCACCTTCAACAAAAGTTACTAAAAAAGATTCAAAATATGAAAAATCAATTGGACCCAGTCACCAAATCAATACAAGTAAATGTGTAATCATTCTAGAACCCAAGAGGCTTTACAAAATTAGTGCTTTGGGTGGTTCTATCTTGACCCATTTTATTGTATCTGATTTGATCGAGGTTGAATATTTATATTAAAAAAAGAGAGTTATTTTTCTAAAGTAAAAGTGAATTAAATTGATACATTACGAATAATAATAAAAAAATAGTTTTTGACTTATCTATGTCATATCTCATTGTTAACCTTTCCAAAAATAACTAATGACGGAAAAGAAAGAAGAGATGTTGTCGTAAATTTTTATGGGGTATATCATTATTTATAACGTTCTACACTTCATACGATTGAAGTTTTTTACGTTTGAATTTTAGGTAAAAGTGATTGAATTTAGCCATACATTAATGAAGTTAAAGCTATTGCTTGTTTATAGATTTTGAAGTTGAAACATAAAAATTTGAATTTCTCTTTTTGTGAATTTATAATTTTTGAAATGTGATATTGTGCTTAAACATGCATTTTACTCAAAAAGAAAAAAAATTATTTAAAGTTTTATATGATTCACAAAATTCAACTAGCATGGTGTGTATATTGATGATTAGATTCAAGACAAATTACAACTCCATAAAGACTTTGTAGTTCCTACAAGAGTCTTCTCTATGTCTTTTTCAAGTAAAACAATTCAAACTTTTCCACAAAGCAAAGCACGTTAAGTTTAAGGAAGCCATATGTATGACTTTTTTTTACTCATAATGTCGTCTTCTACTTCAAACCGATATAGACATGAAAACATGCATTACCTGACATACACGCAAAACTGATCTAATATTTACTCGCACTCAATATATATACAAAATCAAATTTAATTTATTATGACAAGTATATAATTTAATATAAATATCTGATATCGTAAATTTGTTTCTATATTCTGTTCCCCTAAATCTCATCTTTCCTTTTTCAAATGGTATGTTTTATGCCCTAGGTCAGCAACATCAAGTAGAAAGTGTAATATACAAAAGAAAGATAATGATTTTTTAAATATATAAATATAGTTTTTGTTTAACCATATGTTAGAAAAAAAGTTATCATTTAATATGGAATAGGTGAAGTATTATCTTTTTCTAAATCAACAACTAAGGCATCTTATACACATTTCACTTGCAATTAGCTTTTTAACAAAAATAATGAGTGACGAGTAAAAAAAATTAAAAAGAGTTGATTAAAGATTTTTGTGAAGTTAATAATATGCACCTGAAGTGATGTGGGATAGAATTACAATCTACAATTTTTATGTTTATGTAAATTACTTTATATTTATACGATAATAAATCAATAGATTACAAATTTAATTTTCTAATATAATACGTTAAATTTTGATTAAGTTTCATACCCTTTAAATTCTTATACACACGCAATTACTTAAAAGCTAAATAGAAATAAGTGTTTATAGCAAACACAAATTAATACTAATATAATTTTAAAAGCTAAAGTAGAAATAAGTGTCTATAGCAAACACAAATTAATACTAATATAATTTTAAAAGTAACTTTGTTATTTCTTTTTTTCTACTAATTAGATAGTGATAGCATAAAATTATTATTTTCAACTTATATATTTTTATCTTTTTTTTCGGGGGCCTCTGGCTCAGGATTAGGTGAGGGCGCTGGAGGAAGTCGCTTCCGCTGGGCTTCGGAATTAGCAGATTTATTTGAAAGTAGTTCCCCTACTAATTCCGAAGCCGGTCTCAACCAACCGGCCCCGGACTCTCCCAACCCTGGTGAACCCGCAACCCCTCCTATTGCGGTTTTATTGTGTAACTTTCACATATAGCAAATAAAAAATTCATATTTGTATGCTATAGCAAACTTTGCATAATTGCGCTCCATAACAAACATAAAACTGTATAATTTGCTATACATTTGTATAATTTGCCGGCCTAAATTGTATAATTCGCTGGCTTATTTCGCTGCAATTGTATAATTTGTTTTGCATACAGTTGAATCGAATTAAAATGTATGTAGATTGCATAATTATAAGTGTATAGCAAGAAGATATATGTTTTTCTCGCTTTATACAAAAACAGAAACACAATATATACACTTTTGTTGTATAAAGCTAGAGAAAATTGTATTTCACTGCAACTGTATTATTCGCAATTGTATAACTCGTTGGCCTTTTCTCTGCAATATTTGAAGTAAAATGTTTGTAAATTGTATAATTAAGTGTATAACACGAAGATATACATTTTTGCATATGTATATACAATTTTCTCTCGCTTTATACAAAACAGAAACATAATTATACACTTCTGTGTATAAAGCGAGAGAGGCGAGCGAGATTTTTGGGAGAGAGACGTTGGCAAATTTTAGATAATGTTTGCTATGAAGCACAATTAAATCAAACCCTAGCTATTCCATTTAATTTAGGTTATTAGTTTGCTATTATATACAATTTTTCCTATTTTTATTTCAATTCGAACAGCTTTGCGGCCCAAGTGGTATCGAACAGCCTTGCGGCCCAAGTAAGCAAGCCCAAAACTGATATACTTATAAGGGCAATAGAAACACTACTCTCCCAATAGTATCCACAGAGAGAAAGCGTTGCATTTCCATCGGCCGCGAAGATAAACGAATCATCCGATTGAAAGGTTAGCTTCTCATCTCTTATCTGAAACAAGGTGAATTTCTGGAGATATTGTTATGGTTTTCTCTATTTTTTGTTGATTGTGTAGTTTGGATTAACTTTTATGTATTTTTTGAGCATCTAGAATAGCTAATTAGAACGATTTAGGGTTTATGTGCGAGTAATAATACATATTACATTCATGTTCCTTTTTTATGTATGTTTGAATTTATATGAAGCAATGTGAATTTCTGGAGCTATTTTACGATTTTTCTCTATTTTTAGAGTATTGTGATAGTTTGCGTTAGTTTTTATGTTATTTTTAGCATCTAGATAAGTTACTTATGAGGAATTAGGGTTTAGTGCGATTAATAATACACATTTCAATCATGTTTTGTCTTTCGCCTGAGTGAATTATATTCGATACAAGGCAAATCTGGAGCTATTGTTACAATTTATTCTATTTTTGAGTATTGCGATAGTTTGAATTAGTTTTTATGTATTTTCCAGCATCTATAGAAGTTACTTACTAGGAATTAGGGTTTATGTGCGATAAAACAATACTCATTACATTCATTGTTTTTGCCTGTGAGGATTTATCTGAAAAAAGGTGAATTTCTGGAGCTATTTTTTGATGTTATATATTTTTGGATGATTGTGATAGTCTGCATTAGTTTTTAAGGTTTTTGCGCATCTGAAAAAGTTACAAGGATTTAGGGTTTAGGTGGCTGATATTACTCCATATTATTGTTTTGTGTGTGAACTAATTTGTTGGTTCGTATTGGTGTAGATCTTAGTGCAATCATGGCTGAAGAAGAGAATCAAAACGAGTTGGTAGCTGATGTAAGTTCAGCTTTTCCTCTGCCTGTGTTCCTCTTTAGAGTATTGTTGTTTGAAGTTACGGTATTTGCTATATCGGTTTTCATGATCTCTTGGTAATTTCTTTTTATTTGTGCATGACTATGAGAATAATAATTCCTGGCTTTAAGTGCCATGCAGTGTGTATACTTCTTGAAGAATTTTAACCAACAAAAAGGCACACTAAATACGAATCCCTAATTAAGGATTGAGTTTTTTTTTTTTTGCAAAGAATGCTTAGACATTTTTAAAAGCCAACCAATAAGTAATGGTTTATAATAGACAGAGATTTGTTACCTGAAAAGATGGTAAGAAACCTTATACAAATGATTGAAGTTTATAGACAGTATTGAACTTTACAATGTCGGCATTTTATAACTTAAGTCCTTGAGAATTTTTATATTTTAGTTGTCAGGACAAAGTGCTTAGGTTTCCTGATGTCCGTTGTTCACATCATCTCTTCAAAGTGTCTGCTTTGGCTTCCAACATTCTGATATCTTGGATATTTGTTAATAGGATCACTGAACTACACAATTTAATGTTAACAGTAATGCCACAGGATTCACTTGCAACCTAAGTTGTGTTGGTTGGTTTAATTGCAAAAATATCTAAAAAACTAATAGTTGTGCTTCTATGGAGCTCCTCTTGTGGCCCCATTAGCATGGAGTCTCTTATGCTTTTTCTAGGGGTGTATTTGCAGGGGAGGGATTATTTGGTACCCCTTAGGTTGTAGGCCATTGTTGTCATCAAACTGTAGATAGAAATGGTGTTGGTCGCTTACCTCTTCAGTTAAATGCAATTGAACAACACAAAACAGTTGATTGGTTTTACCTCGATTTTCAAATTGATTGTTGTTGATATCACACTGAGCCTATTTTGTGTGGTTGCTACATTGGTTTCATTATCTTTTCCTTCTCTTTCTATACATTTACAGATAGCACCTTTTGATCCTACAAAAAAGAAGAAAAAGAAGAAGGTTGTAATTCAAGATCCGGCAGATGACTCTGTTGATAGCTTGGCTGAAAAAACTGAGAATTTATCTGGTATTTAGTTGTAAAACCTGGTTTCACCTAATTTTCTCCATAACCTTAAGAGAGATGGTAGTGTATAATTGCATAGTCAATCTCTTGCCCCCTCCCCAAAATCCCCAAAAAGATGCATTCTCTCACATGTACACACCATCTGAAGAGAAAGACTACTGAAGAACATCTGAAACTTGAATGTGATTTCTCTCAATTGTTTTCTTTGCAGTTTCTGAGGGCCTTGAGGCTACGTTTTCTGGTAAAAAGAAGAAGAAGAAGCCGGTTAGTTTTGTTCAATTCAACATGAATTTGTTTTGATTGAATTATCCATGAATACCTTGCCCCCTCATCTATTTTCTGGCTCCAACCTCTACTGGAAGAGGACACTGGTGGAGGACTAAATGGTGCAATAGGAACATGAATGTTTACACGTAGAGGGTACAGAAAAAGAGGTTGGGAGTGAAGAGATGATTAAGGGAAGCTTGTTTTTTTTTCTTTCTTATGTATCTCAAGAAACCCATTTTTTTGAACTCCCCTGACACATAATACGGTCAGTTTTATCAGAATAAGATTTCACGAGGGTTAAAATGCCACAGAAATAGTCAAAGGCTTAAACTTATGACCTCATTATGTTTTAGTGTGATTCACTCAATAATACAAGACATTAGGAGTATTTTCTTGAGATCCATTGTCATGACCCATCACAAACCATTTTAAAACTGTGCAGGCACACTCTGATCTCCTGAGTGATGAAAAAGAAAGTATCGGCGAGGATGTAGATGGTGAGTTCATCAATTTTCAGCTTTGTTGAGTTTAATAGTGGCAATTTTTGAGATTTAACCTGCTCTCTTCTTCTAGATCAACCCGGAGATGATGAAGAAGCTGGAGAAATTGTCCTACAACAGTTACCTTGGGAGGGAACTGATCGAGATTATGAATATGAGGAGGTATTTTCTTAATTCTTTGTATTTTCTGCATATACCTGATAAGAGACTTTTAGAATGCACTCGATTGTCCAAGATAATATGTAGCTACCCTCACATGGACTTGAGCTGAGTAATAATGCATCACTACAACCTCACAGAATCAGTCCAGGCATACAATTAAAAACCTTGTGTAGTTTGTGTAACCAAGTCACCATACGTTTCAAAAAGTTGTCAAATGTTTGGTACTTCGATGGTTATCTTATGCTTATGTAAACACTTTGATGGATGACTAAATAACCCTATCATTTGTATACAGTTCTAATGTAAGGAATCTGTGCTATGTCTAGACTCTAGGACTATATTGCCAAAGTGGTTCCTTTGTACTTCTTTGTGCATAGGTTGCCTGCTTTATTTGCTATATGGAACTAGTAGCGTAATTCTGATTCTTGTTTCCTGATGCACACTATTTGTTTGATTTTAGGCTTTTTTTAAAATGACAATTGAATTTCGCTTTTTGACTCTGCAGCTTCTGGGCAGAGTATTCAATATTCTCCGTGAGAACAATCCCGAGCTTGCTGGAGATAGGCGAAGGACTGTTATGAGGCCCCCTCAAGTTCTTCGTGAAGGCACAAAGAAAACTGTGTTTGTGAATTTCATGGATCTTTGCAAGACGTAAGTTCTTTTCACTTGGTTTTCTTTCCTTGTAGCCTTTGCATCAATTACTGTTATCGACAATTACTGTGTTCGCCAATTTCCTCACAACTTGGAATTGCTAGTGATGAGTAGTGACTACCATATTCACCCATCCCAATATAAATAGTCTTGTTTTACATAGCTCTGCCTTACTTGGCTAAGAATTGACATTAGTTGTCTTAACTTAGTTAAAATATGAAATTTTTGTAGAAACCTGCATATTTACTTGCCAAAATGATTTCACTAACTCAGATAACCCTGCTACTGTGTTCCTGAGACAGGTATTAACTCAATAGTGCCAATTTTGTTTTCGGACCAGTGCTGTAACATCTTCTTATCTATAGAAAGTGGAACCTTAAAACTTGGAACACCACTATGTGACGCTACAGAAATATGTGCATACTTTGTTTGGCTTTCAATCTAATAACCGCAACTGGAAATTATAAATTACTGTGGAAAACCAAGCAATGCATTATAATAACCCAAGTTGGCTCAAACACCAAATATATATGGAATCTTGTGTACTCTGAAATTATCAATTTCTGTGGGAAACCACTCCCTGCATCATAAATACTCAAGCTGGCTCAAACATCAAACTGTTTATATGATGGAATATTGCTGCACTGAAGTAGCTTGTGTGTACCTCTAGCTACTGGCTCTTTCTCTATCTGAAATTTGTTTCACACAATTGTATTTGGTGTGAATATCAAGGTGTGAAATTGAAGAATATAGTTAGTTTATTATAATTGATTGAGCTTTTAGGTGCTTAGTTTGATTTTACAAAACTGATCATGGCTTAAAATCTAATTTTTGATTGAAGTTGGTCTCCGAAACTGTCATGCTGTATAATGTCTCATGATCGATAGTAATGTGTCATAGTGGTATCACTAATAAAAGGTTATCATTGGATTCCCTGTGAGTTTTCGTCAGTTTATCTTTCTGTATGTTAATACCTGATTGCACTGCTTGATTAATTGTTTCCTATTTACAGGATGCATAGGCAGCCTGAGCATGTTATGACTTTCTTGCTGGCTGAAATGGGGACTAGTGGATCACTTGACGGGCAGCAAAGATTGGTCATCAAGGGAAGATTTGCTCCTAAGAATTTTGAAGGAATCCTCCGCCGATATGTCAGTAAGTTCCTGTTATCAATCCCTGATCTATATATGCAGGCTGCAGCTATTTGGAGATGACATTCTTTCTGTTTTTATATATTAGTAAATAGTGCTTTGTATGCGCTTCTGCATCCTACAATCTAACAGCCTTTTCTCGGCAATGTTCTTTTTCTTTCAGATGAGTATGTCATTTGCAATGGCTGTAAAAGTCCAGATACTATCCTTTCAAAAGAGAACCGTCTTTTCTTCCTCCGATGCGAGAAGGTATTTATTAAAATAGATGCGCGATATCCATTAATTATCTGCATTCAACTTACACTTTGTGAATGTAAAAGCATATCTTTGTGACTTGTGCTCCAATTTTTCTTCCATTAGACAAATAGAGAATAAGACTTTGTGGCAGGTGACTGTCTAGGTACTTTTAGGTTGTTTCCTTTGAATCCATGCGGTGCAGGGTGAGTGGGGTGTATAGAGTTCTCTCATTGGGCTTTCGTTGAGCAAGTGCTGGTGCTTCTAGATTCTAGGCGCTACTTCTGGGACATCCTCTGACAAAATGTGAAGTTTCAATTGCCAGATCATATATCTTAGTAATATGAGATCTCAGGCCTTCCCTTTATATTAATTTATTTATACTGGGTTGCTATTTTTTTCCTTTTTTTTTTGATGAAGTTATACTGGGTTGCTTTTCTTGAATGAGTTGTTTATGCTTTTTGATCATGTGCTATCTGTTCTACCTTCGAGAATGCTTTAGTATTCCCATCTCTTAACCAATCAAAAAACAAGAAGGCTTTAGTATTCCGTATCTCTTTCAACCCGGCCTGCTATTTACCTCAAAAAAGAGGAAAATGGCTGCTTTCTTATTTACTGGATCACTTTTTTAAGAATTGTTTGGATTTTTCCTTCTCTCTTGTTTCTTTCTTCCAATTTGAAAAGGGTACTAGGAAAATATTGAATAATGGAGAACAAGTTAGCTTTAAATTGTTTATTTCTCATGTTAACTAGTTTTTGTTTTGTTTATTTTCTTGCAGTGTGGCTCTGGAAGATCAGTTGCTCCTATCAAGGCTGGTTTCGTTGCTCGTGTTGGACGTCGGAAAGCTGGGACCTGATACATACGGCTTGGGGATCGAATATCTTGTCATATTAGAGTATGTTGGAGTTTTGTATGTTTTGCTTTGTGTTTAACCTGAGGAGACATTGAAGTTTGGTGCAACTTTGCTTATGAAGAGAGTTGGTTTAGATTTACTTTGTTGGGAGATGTTATCTTGTTTATTTCTATAAAATGTGGCTTATACTTGTTTTCCTCTTAATATTCAACTGCTAATCTTGTTGCACATGCAATGGCCGAAGATAATATTAGTCTCTCTTTCTGTAATGGAGCAGATGGCCACAAATATTTTTGCCTTTTGTGTGCAGTAGATGATCACGTAATCTTTGTAGTGATTTGCACCCAGAGGTCACTTTGGTTATGAAACTATGAAATGTAACTTTTGATAAGCATTAATAAAACATCCATAATTTTAAGGTAGAAAGTTGATTTCTAGTCGTGTCAATCTTTCACTTTTTCCTGTGAAGAATGTTTAGACAAATTAACGAATCACGAGCCTGTTTGTGGCCTAAATGTTCTCCTTAGAGAAAATCCTCTTTTTTTTTTCCTCTCAAAGTTGAGGTTGGTTGATAAAGCTTTTAGTTTAAGAAAAAACATTTTAAAATAGAAATTGAAAAATCAAATTAACTTGATAATAAAGTTTGAGTCTATAATCACACTAACCATGTTATTGCTGATGGCTTAATAATAGAGTTGTGAAGAATAGTCAAAAGATGAAACATCAATGAAACCTACCAATTCAACCACCGACATCCGATATACGTTTCACATTTACTGCTCCGCTTCCAATCTGTCTAATTATTGCAAACGCATATACCCTTATCAATAAAAAATGACACATATATTCAAGTCCAAGAGAAATTCTTAACACATTGTTATTTCGAATAATTGAAAGATATTTTTTGCCCTTTCTTAATACTTAACGATAGATTGATTTAATCAAGTCCAAGGAAGAGTTTTTATAGATCTGTTGTGAGACTGAGAATTATCCAAACTATGATCCATACTTAAAAATGACTATATAATTGTGTTTGTTTGACGGTTTGAATTAAGAGTCAGCGGGAAATAACTTCTCTACCTTCATCACACTGACAATTTATTGTTATTGACTTAATAATGGAGTTCTGAAGAAAAGTCGTGTTGTAAAATCAATGATAATGTGCCAATTCAACAACCATCATCTGCATGCATTCATATTTGTAAATAGTAAAATTTATGCCTCCCATCTGATTTCGAACGTCTAATTAATGCCATCTCATGTACCCTCGTAAATAAATTTTACAAACCAAAAACATCCAAGTCCAATAGAAAAGTCTTTAACACATTGTTGAAGACTCCGAACTTAAAAGTTATTTTGAATAATTCATGAATAATTTTGATCTCAGTCACTAGTCAGTTTCCTAAGGTTCAAGACAAACTTAAAGGTAGCAGCATCTTTCAAAATTTTCAATAATTTCTTTACCTTCAATAATGTTTCTTTAGAATAATAGAGTTGTGAAGTATAGATCAACGAAAACCTACACCAATTAAACAACCCACATGCATGCATTCATATTTTTGACATTATGCATGCATTCATATTTTTGACATTTATTATATGTCGTCATCGTATGTGACATACGGTATGACAATTAATGCAAATCTCATATGCATTAAATATTTTTTTTTTTATAAAAAAAGACATATATATTAAGTCCATTTTTTATGCTATTCCGAATATATATATATATATATATATATATATATATATATATATATATATATATATATATATATATATATATATATATATATATATATATATATATATATATATATATATATATATAGTTCAAGGCTAATTTTGGTTTCAGTTAGTTTCCTTCAATATTAAAAGCTTCAAGACAAACTTGAAGGTAACATCTTTCAATAGCTTCAATCTTTTCTCAATAAATTAGATGTCGAAAATAAATTAATTTTATGTATTTACTTATACACAAATATATATATAACTTTGTAATGGATCGACTGTGACAATTATTACCTTATATATCTAAACACAGAATTAATAGTATATATCCCGATAAGTGGATGAATGGAAGTGTAGTACTAAACAACAATACAGAGAGAGTTATGATAAAGATGGAAACAAAGAAATCACAGCGTCTCAGTTTGTTGGATTGCTTCTTAGGACCCAAAAACAGCAACTCAAAGTGGCTTCAAGAGAATCTTGATGGTAAGTTAATTTTTACTACTCCTTATTTATCTATTAATTGCAACTGCTAATATCTTCTGTTGTGATAGATCCATACATGAGTTAGAGCCTGTTTGGCTTAGCTTAAAAGCTGTTTTTTGATTTATTTAACTGTTTGGCAATACTCAAAATAACTTATTTTAAGTTAAAAAAACTTATTTTAAGCCAAAAGTTAAAAGCTGGGGTAGGGGTGTTTTTTTTTTTTTTTTAGCTTATAAGCTGTTTTAAGTTGACCACATTTTTATCTTTTTAACCTTAATATTTTTATACAATCTCCAAATTACCCATATAACCCTAACATCTCTTTCTTCCATTTTTCCTTTTCACGTTTGGCATAACAACTTCAGCACTTTTATCCAAACGCATAACTGCTTATTTTAAAAATAAGCTTCAGCACTTTCAAAATTATTTTTTTAAAGCTGTTTTTATTAAGCCCATCCAAACGGGCCCTTAATATCTTTCAGGTCACTCAACCAAGGAGTTTTAACATAGGAATTTACTCAATTTTTTACTTCAAAAGTCATTTCACTATAAGAACTCGAGGCAGTATTAAATTAAAATTAGGGGTGTCAAAAATGAATCCAAACATACGCAATTCGTCCAAACTTTTAAGGGTTCGAGATAATTTGAACTGGGTTCAATCTCAATCCATTCAAGTTGTAACTCATTTGAAGAGAATTTTCAATTGAGCACAATTCAATCTCCAATTTCAACCGTTTTAAGTTTTTTTTTTTATTAAGATATGTTCTTATATTGAAAGTATGAATTATTATCTATTTAACATCTTTTAGGATTTATCATTCAATTTGTTACTTTTTTTTTAACAAAAAATTCTTGAGCGAAAATTCAATTGTGATTATTAAAGTTAAATATCAATATCTTAAATTATTGAAATTAATCACGCTGTGCGGGTCAAGACCCAACCCTTTTTTAGCCCATTTAAGCCCAAGTGAACTTGGGCGGGTCAAGACCCAACCTCATTTTTATTCAACCCATTGTAATATTCTCAATTTCAACTCAACCCGCAAATTAGACACCCCTAATTAGAATAATCCCATGATTAAATTAAATCCATTCAGTATAATTTCATGATTTCACCAACTAACATTTTTTTTCTCCGTGTATGGTTTGCTATATTGAGTTGATTTTTGTCTTTTTAGTTTCTTCTTCTTTTTAAATGCAGTTAGATGATTGACCACTTGAACAATTTATTTATTTATTTTTCAAAAAATAAGCTTCAAGTATTTGAACAATTTAAGTATGCTTAAGTATATTTAAAGTTTAAGGTAATATTTTGTCTAACAAAAAAATTAGAAATACGCCATGCTATCAAGATCCTTCGTAGTGGCACATCACCTCAAAATTAAGAACAATTGTTTTTTATATATTTTAATATTTAACTTGACTTATTAAATAAAAATAAAAATCCTACAAAAATTTAAAGTGTAATTGTAAAGAAGATTTTTGTAGAGCTTTATTCTCAAATAATTCAAATGAGAAAATAGCAAAAATGATGACAAAATTATTCTTCTGCTAATTAGTTTTGAAGGCCACAAAAAGATAATATTGTCCCCATGTTATCATCAACCCTTGATCCAATTACACGAAATAAAATATCCCATAAAAACTTAAGGATATAATAGGAAAAAGAATTTTTCATATAGAGTTCTAAACCTTATACAAAATTAGGTTGAGAACAATGAATCAAACACTTAAAGAAAATAAAAATAATATGTACATTACTAATGTCTGCATTATTAGTCTTTATACAAAACGACCCCCAAGTGTTTTACTTAAAAGTGACTTAATTTTGAATTTACTTCAAAAGTCACTTAACTATAAATATTAGTGAAATTTCAAAATCATCATTTTTGGAGAATTTGTTAAGGTTTTGCCGAGATTGTTTTACCATATTTGAGTTATAACTTTTTCTAAAAGAAAAATATAATTCTCTTCCAGGTATATCTTCCATAATATTAGTCATTTACAAGCAAAAACGAACACACAAACATATAGTTTTTTCAAACTCTTCAATCCACTACTGTCTATTTTCATTGTTCGGGAGTCGTGGGAATACTTATTTACTGTTTGGGAGTTGTGGTAATACTTATTTACTTATTATTGTAAGTCTTTTAATAGAAGAAATATTAACATGACCAAATCTACCACACTACAAATTTTTAAACTCAACAATATAAGCATTATTTGAAATACTTCTACTATTGACAATATCTTGAACAATGTTTAATACAAATGATTCTCCACTAAGATATTTTTTTTCAACAAAGTCTCCTTCACGAAAAATAATTATTTTATCAGTTTCAAAAACAAGTTTAAGGCCTACTTTGTTGAAAAGGCTATGGAAACTAAGTTTCTATAGCGGGAAGGAACATACAAAATATTGTTCAAGAATAATGTCTTTTCTGAAGTTAATTTAAGTAAAACCTTTCCTTTACCCATAACTCCAATAATAGTGGAGTTATCCATGTAAACACACTCTTCATAAGTGGACTTCTCAAAGTCATGAAATAAATTTTTATTGGCACAGAAATGCCTTGAAGCGCCTGTGTCTAGTACCCAGTAAGTTTTGTTAGCCACCAGATTTGCCTCAATGACTACAACAACAATCACTTCATTACCATCAACAAGATTAGCTTGGACATCACTTTGTCCTTCCTGCTTTGAGTCCTGTCCTTTTCTTTGAAAGCACTTGGCAGCCTTATGACCAGCTTTTTCACAAACAAAGCAAGAACCCTTAAACTTTGAATTTGACTCCACTACTTGTTGAATTGATTTTTCTTTTTCATAAGTTTCTTTTTCGAGACTTTCTTCTGTTTACCTTTGAAGCTGTATTTCATAACAGTACCAGAAGATTCAACTAGATTAGTTTTAGAAGAGTTAAAGAAAGTTCTTTCATCTTATCTTTGAGACAGTTCGCCTCTTCAGCCCTTATATAACTAATAAGTTCTTGGAGAGTTAAAAACTCTCATATAACTAAAAAGTTCTTGGAGAGTTAAAAAAAAAAATTCTTATATTTTAACTGATTTCTATAATTACTCCAAGATGGTGAAAATTTTTCAAACTGAACATTATATAGGAGAGTTAATTTTTCAAACGGATTATCAAAGGTTAATGTCATTAAAGGCCATTAAATGACTTTTATAGAAACCCCTTGTTTGTCTTTTGAATGTTATATCTTTGCAATTTGCATTAGACATAGTTAGTTAGTCTGAATAGAGAAAATGACTTTGATATTTCAGAGATGAACCGGAATGTTTCAAGGATGCTGAAAATCATTGAAGATTCATATGCAGAGTCATTTGATAATAAGTATTCTGAGAGTAGAAAAGAATTAATCAACCTTGTTGTAAAATGCTACAAGATACACTGTTCGTTGGCTGAGCGCCATAATGACGGGGCAACAGTGCTTC
Organism: Solanum chilense; assembly: GCA_032847665.1. Lineage (NCBI taxonomy): Eukaryota > Viridiplantae > Streptophyta > Magnoliopsida > Solanales > Solanaceae > Solanum > Solanum chilense. Next base: position 55,797,887 of record CM064968.1, on the reverse strand, counting down.
TGAACTACATTCCTAATTCAGATCTTATTCCATCACAATCCAATGTTACTTCATTCAAAAGCTCTGCGCTTCCTTTATCTAAATTCCCTAGCTCTAAGCAGCCAAATCATCATGAGCACAAAGGCTCTAAGCAACTAAAACGAGGTGTTTCTGATAAAGGGATTAATCATCACATCAAAGGAAAAATTAGTAAAACTCGCATGGCTAAGTCTAAGTTGGTCCAATTGGAGGTCGCAGAATACTCAGATACACAGAGTGACAATGATTATGAAGGGTCTGATGATGAGTTGGAGGCTGAACTACGCGATATGATAGAGACGCTTTACAAAGAGCTGGAAGGTGATCGAGTTGTTTCAAATTTGCAGGGTGAAACTTTGAGGTATGGGGAATTTAGTAATGTGAAAAAAGAATCGGTATCATCAAAGGCGTTATTGGAGGAAAACTTGGAGATTCAGCCTGAAACTAGCAGAGGATTATATACAAATGAACCGTGCGAATCATTAGAGGAGGCTCTTATTCAAGCTAGAGCAGAGAAAATAGAAGCAGAGACTGAAGTGGAGCGACTAAAGGCAAGCATTGTCAAGAAGAACAATCATGTCCAAGAATTGAACAAAATCCTTGAAGAAGTAATGGCAGAGAGAGATCAGTTGAAAGTCAGAGTTGCAATGCTTCATGATGACCCTAAGTCACCAAAATGAGTAACCATGAGTAATTAATTTTGTTTTTCCAACTTCAAATTTTCCACTTGTTTTTTCAAATGAATGTCGTGAAGGTAGAGAAATTGTATCCGATAAATGAATGTTGTGAATTATATATAAGAGGCGGTTGTCTATTAGAACAGAGACAATAGAAGTAGAGACTTTGGTTATGAAACTATAAAATGCAACTTTTGATAAGCATTAATAAAACATCCATAATTTTAAGATAGAAAGTTGATTTCTTCTTTCACTTGTTCCTGTGAAGAATGTTTAGACAAATTAACGAATTATGAGCCTGTTTGTGGCCTAAATGTTTTCCTTGGTGAAAATCCTCTTTTTTTTTTCCCTCTCAAAGTTGAGGTTGGTTGATAAAGCTTTTAGTTTAAGAAAAAACATTTTAAAATAGAAATTGAAAATCAAAATTAACTTGATAATAGAGTTTGAGTCTATATTTATTGAAAATAATTTTTCTACTATATCCATAGAATTGTGAAGAATAGTCAAGATGAAAACCAATGAAACGTACCAATTCAATCATATACTACTCTTCTTCAAATTGACTCGTGGGATCACACTAACCATGTTATAGATGATGGCTTGATAATAGAGTTGTGAAGAATAGTCAAAAGATGAAACATCAATGAAACCTACCAATTCAACCACCGACGTCCGATATACCTTTCACATTTACTGCTCCGCGTCCCATCTGTCTAATTATTGCAAACGCATATACCCTTATCAATAAAAAATGACACATATATTCAGGTCCAAGAGAAAGTCTTAACGTTGCTATTTCGAGTAGTTGAAAGATATTTTTGATCCTTTCTTAATACTTAACGACAGATTGATTTAATCAAGTCCAAGAGAATTTTTATAGATCTGTTTGTGAGACTCAGAATTATCCAAACTATGATCCATACTTTAAAATGACTTTATAATAGTATTTGTTTGACGGTTTGAGTTAAGAGTCAGCGGGAAATAACACACTGATAATTTGTTGTTATTGACTTAATAATGGAGTTCTGAAGAAAAGTCATGTTGTAAAATCAATGATAATGTGCCAATTCAACAACCATCATATGCATGCATTCATATTTGTAAAAAGTAAAAATTTATGCCTCCCATCTGATTTCGTACGTCTAGTTAATGCCATCTCATGTACCCTCGTAAATAAATTTTACAAACCAAAAACATCCAAGTAAAATAGAAAAGTCTTTAACACGTTGTTGGAGACTCAGAACTTGAGAGCTATTTCAAATAGTTCATGAATAATTTTGATCTCAGTCACTAGTCAGTTTCCTAAGGTTCAAGACAAACTTAAAGGTAGCATCTTTCAAAATTTTCCATAATTTCTTTACCTTCAATAATGTTTCTTTAGAATAATAGAGTTGTGAAGTATAGTCATGTTTGAAAAATCAACGAAAACCTACACCAACTAAACAACCCACTTGCATGCATTCATATTTTTGACATTTATTATATGTCGTCATCGTATGTGACATATGGTATGACTAATTAATGCAAATCTCATATGCACTAAATATTTTTTTTTTAAAAAAAATATATATATATATTCAAGTCCAAGAGTAAGTCTTTAACAAGTTACTGGAGACTCAGAATTTAAAATCTCCTTTTAATAGTTTTAAGGCCAATTTTGATGCTTTTCCGAATAAATATTGATAATATATATATATATATAAATCGAATAGTTGAAGGCTAATTTTGGTTTCAGTTAGTTTCCTTCAATATTAAAAGCTTCAAGACAAACTTGAAGGTAACATCTTTCCAAAGCTTCAATCTTTTCTCATTAAATTAGATGTTGAAAATAAATTAATTTTATGTATTTATTTATACACAAATATATATGTAACTTTGTAATGGATCGACTGTGACAATTATTACCATATATATCTAAACACAGAATTAATAGTATATATCCCGATAAGTGGATGAATGGAAGTGTAGCACTAAACAACGTTACAGAGAGAGTTATGATAAAGATGGAATCAAAGAAATCACAGGGTCTCAGTTTGTTGGATTGCTTCTTAGGACCCAAAAACAGCAACTCCAAGTGGCTTCAAGAGAATCTTGATGGTAAGTTAATTTTTACTACTCCTTATTTATCTATTAATTGCAACTGCTAATATCTTCTGTTGTGATAGATCCATACATGAGTTAATATCTTTGAGGTCACTCAACTAAGGAGTCTTAAAATAGAAATTTACTCAACTATGATTTTTTACTTCAAAAGTCATTTCACTATAAGAACTCGAGGCAGTATTAGATTAGAATTAGGGGTGTCAAAAATGAAATCCAAACATACGCAATTCGCTCAATTCAATCTCCAATATCAACCCGTTTAACTTTTTTTCTAACGATATGTTTATATATTGAAAGTAAGAATTATTACCTATTATCTATCAATTTGTTACTTTTTTTAACAAAAAATTCTTGAGCGAAAATTCAAATTGTTATTATAAAAGTTAAATATCAATATGTTAAATTATTGAAATTAATCACGCTGGGCGGGTCAAGACCCAACCCTTTTTAGCTCATTTAAGCCCAAAGTGAACTTGGGCGGGTCAAGACCCAACTCCATTTCTGTTCAACCCATTGTAACATTTCCAATTTCAACTCAACCTGCCTATTTGACACCCCTAATTAAAATAATCCCATGATTTAAATTAAATCCATTAAGTGTAATTTCATGATTTCACAAACTAACATTTTTTTCTCCGTGTATAGTTTGCTATATTGAGTTGATTTTTGTCTTTTTGGTTTCTTTTTTTTTTTTAAATGCAGTTAGATGATTGATCACTTGAACTATTTATTTATTTATTTTTCAAAAAGTAAGCTTTAAGTATTTGAACAATTTAAGTAGGCTTAAATATATTTAAAGTGTAAGATAATATTTTGTCTAACAAAAAAATTATAAATACGCCGTGCTATCAAGATCCTTCGTAGTGGCACATCACCTCAAAATTAAGAACAATTGTTTTATATATATTTTAATATTTAACTTGACTTATTAAATAAAATAAAAAATCCTACAAAAATTTAAAATGTAATTGTAAAGAAGATTTTTGTAGAGTTCTATTGTCAAATAATTCAAATGAGAAAATAGCAAAAATGATAACAAAATTATTCTTCTCCTAATTAGTTTGAAGGCCACAAAAAGATAATATTGTCCCCATGTTATCATCAACCCTTGACCCAATTACACGAAATAAAATATCCCATAAAAACTTAAGGGTATATTAGAAAAAAGAATATTTTATGTAGAGTTCTAAACCTAATACAAGATTAGGTTGGAAACAATGAATCAAACACTTAATGAAAATAAAAATAATATGTACATTACAATTGTCTGAATTATTAGTCTTTATATCAAACTACCCCCAAGTGTTTTACTTAAAAGTGATTTAACTTTGATTTTATTTCAAAAGTCACTTAACTATAAATATTAGTAAAATTTCAAAATCATCATTTTTGGAGAATTTGTTAAGATTTTGCCCTGATTGTTTATCATATTTGAGTTTTAACTTTTTCTAAGAAAAATATAATTCTCTTCCAATTATATCTTCCATAGTATTAGTCATTTACAAGCAAAAACGAACACACAAACATATAGTTTTTTCAAACTCTTCAATCCCTACTGTCTATTTTCATTGTTTGGGAGTTGTGGGAATACTTATTTACTGTTTGGGAGTTGTGGGAATACTTATTTTACTTATTTTTCTAAATCTTTTATTAGAAGATATATTAACATGACCAAATCTACCACACTACAAATTTATAGACTCAACAATATAAACATTATTTGAAATACTTTCACTATTGACAATCTCTTGAACAATGTTTAATACAAATAATTCTCCATTTAGATATTTCTTCCCAACAAAGTCTTCTCCACGAGAAATAATTATTTTATCAGCTTCAAAAACAAGTTTAAGGCCTACTTTGTTGAAAGGGCTCTGAAAACTAAGTTTCTATGGAGGGAAGGAACATACAAAATATTGTTCAAGAATAATGTCTTTTCAGAAGTTAATTTAAGTAAAACCTTTCCTTTACCCATAACTCCAATAATAGTGGAGTTATCCATGGAAACAGACTCTTCATCAGTGGACTCCTCAAAGTCATGAAATAATTTTTTATTGGCACAGAAATGCCTTGAAGGGCCTGTGTCTAGCACCCAGTAAGTTTTGTTAGCCACCAGATTTGCCTCAATGACTACAACAGCAATCACTTCATTACCATCAACAAGATTAACTTGGACATTACTTTGTCCTTCCTGCTTTGAGTCCTGCCCTTTTCTTTGAAAGCACTTGGCAGCTTTGTGACCAGTTTTTCCACAAACAAAACAAGAACCCTTAAACTTTTGAATTTGACTCCACGATTTGTTGAATTGATTTTTCTTTTTCATAAGTTTCTTTTTCGGGACTTTCTTCTGTTTGCCTTTGAAGTTGTCTTTCATAACATTACCAGAATATTCAACAAGATTAGTTTTAGAATAGTTAAAAGAAAGTTCTTTCATCTTATCTTTGAGACAGTTCGCCTCTTCAGCCCTTATATAACTAATAAGTTCTTGGAGAGTTAAAAAATAACTCTTATATTTTAACTAATTTCTATAATCACTCCAAAAGATGGAGAATATTTTTCAAGCAGAACATTATATAGGAGAGTTAATTTTTCAAACGGATTGTCAAGGTTAATGTCATTAAAGGCCATTACATGACCTTTACAGAAACCCCTTGTTTGTCTTTTGAATGTTATATCTTTGCAATTTGCATTAGACATAGTTAGTTAGAATTGTAGTCTCAATAGAGAAAATGACATGAACCGGAATGTTTCAAGGATGCTGAAAATCATTGAAGATTCAAATGCAGAGTTCTTTGATATAAAGTATTCTGAGAGTAAAAAAGATTTAATGAACCTTGTTGTAAAATGCTACGAGATATACTGTTCATTGGCTGAGCGCCATAATGACGTGGCAACAGAGCTTCTGAACTACATTCCTAATTCAGATCTTATTCCATCACAATCCCCATACATATCCAATGTTCGTTCATTCAAAATCTCTGCGATTCCTTTATCTAAATTCCCTAGCTCTAAGCAGCCAAATCATCATGAGTACAAAGGCTCTAAGCAACTAAAACGAGGTGTTTCTGATAAAGGGATTAATCATCACATCAAAGGAAAAATTAGTAAAATTCCATTTGTCATGTATAGTTTTTATTTGGTCAAACGGGAGTTCGTACAAGACTCAGATAAGTGTAATGTGGTCAAACGGGAGTTAGTACAAGACTCACATAAGTGTAATTTGGCCCAATGGAAGGTCGTAGAAGACTCAGTTAAGTATAATTTGGCCCAATTGGAGTTCGTACAAGACTCAGTTAAGTGTAATTTGGCCCAATGGGAGGTAGTAGAAGACTCAGTTAAGTGTAATTTGGCCCAATGGGAGTTCGTACAAGACTCAGTTAAGTGTAATTTGGCCCAATGGGAGGTCGTAGAAGACTCAGTTAAGTGTAATTTGGTCCAATGGGAGGTCGTAGAAGACTCAGATACACAGAGTGACAATGATTATGAAGGGTCTGATGATGAGTTGGAGGCTGAACTACGCGATATGATAGAGAAGCTTTACAAAGAGCTGGAAGGTGTTTCAAATTTGAATTCACCTTATTCCAGCTCTTTGAATTTAGAAATGTGAAGAAAGAATCGGTATCATCAAAGGCGTTATTGGAGGAATACTTGGAGATTCAGCCTGAAACTAGCGGAGGATTATATACAAATGAACCGTGCGAATCATTAGAGGAGGCTCTTATTCAAGCTAGAGCAGAGAAAATAGAAGCAGAGACTGAAGTGGAGCGACTAAAGGCAAGCATTGTCAAGAAGAACAATCATGTCCAAGAGTTGAACAAAATCCTTGAAGCAGTAATGGCAGAGAGAGATCAGTTGAAAGTCAGAGTTGCAATGCTTCATGATGACCCTGAGTCAGCAAAGCCTTTGCACCAAAATGATTAACCATGAGTAATGTGTTGATTTAATTTTGTTTTTGCACAAATACACGATTCTGCATGCTTTCACTGGAAATATAATGTTTTATCGTTACGCAGAATTTTCTTGCATAGGAGAGCATAGAAGTTTATTTCCATAAACACTCGCTCAAATATAGCATATATTCCAAAAATTCTAAAAAAAATGCATCATATAAAATTAAGCATATAATTTATTTATTTTTAAAAAAAGCAGGACATGTTCCATTTTTTTTAATTATAAAAAAACGTGCTATAAAAGAAATAATTAAACACAACGCGCCAGGTAGGGGTCGAACCTACGACTTTCTGCTTAGGAAACAGACGCTCTATCCACTGAGCTACAGGCGCTTTTGTTTTTACCCTCTGCATTAAACTTTACTTGGACAAGAGCGTTATAGTAAGATGCACGATCCTTTACTCGATGAAAGGCACCCTGTAAGATGCGCTATACCGATAAAGCAAGGAGAAATCAGAGTTTTTTCCGATCTCGTGAACCCATTATTGAAACGGTATAGTAAAAAATAAATAATACAATTTTCTATTTAGACATTTTTCAAGTTACATGAGCAAAATCAACAGAATTTGTGAAGATACATTCACTTGTTAATTGGAGATTTTAAACAAAAGTAACAAAGTCATATATATTCAAGTTTCATGGTGTTATTCAACCTGTCCCTCTTTCATCATCTCTATTTGTTCAATCCTTCAGTGCTTGAGCAGCAGCATTCACAAGCCCTCCATTATTCTCCATGCACCCTATAAGTTAGATCTTTGTCGCCACGTCTGGCATCTATATACACTGTGGAATTCTCATTAATTTCCTCCTTGACAAGCATCTTTGATAACTCTGTCACAACTTTCTTCTCCAACCACCTCCTAATAGGCCTTGCCCCATACACCGGATCATAGCTTTGTGCAAGTACAACATCTAATGCGGCCTCAGTAACGCCCAATGCAATACCCCTCTCAGCTAAACGGCCTGCCACATCTTTCAGTTGGTGACGGCAGACTTGCCTCAACTGATCGTGTGATAAAGGATCAAACACTAGAATCTCATCGAGCCTGTTCAGTAACTCAGGCTTAAATTGCTTCCTCACATCCTGCATGACCATTTCGCGGTTGCCTGACAAGAGATACTCCGCTCCCAAATTTGAGGTCATAATGATCACAGTGTTGGTGAAATCAACAGTACGACCTTGACCATCAGTTAATCTACCATCATCCAACACTTGAAGCAAGGCGTTAAACACAGTTGGATGAGCTTTTTCAACTTCGTCGAAAAGCACAACACTGTAAGGTCGCCTCCTTACAGCTTTGGTAAGTTGTCCTCCTTCCTCATGTCCAACATAACCTGGTGGAGCACCAATCAACCTGGCAACAGAATGTTGCTCCATGTATTCGGACATGTCGATTCTGACCATCAATTTGTCATCATCAAAGAGCTGCTCAGCAAGAGCTTTAGCAAGTTCTGTCTTTCCAACACCAGTTGGCCCCAAGAAAAGGAATGAACCAGTTGGTTGTTGTGGCCTTCCTAATCCAGCTCTAGACCTCAACACAGCCTCAGTAACAGCTTTAACAGCTTCATCTTGACCCACAACTCTTTGGTGCAATCTATCAGCAAGACCAATCAATTTCTCCTTCTCATTCTGCCCAAGCCTAGAGACAGGAATTCCAGTCCAGCGACTAACTACTTCCGCAATCTGATCGGGTCCAACAGTCTCTGTTAACATTCTACTCTCATCTGTGCTACTCTCAAGATTGGCTATTGCAGCTTCCACATCTTGGATGGCACCATATCTAAGATCTGCTGCTCTGGCAAGATCATATCTCCTTTCAGCGTCTTGTAAAGCATAGGTCAGTGCATCGCGCTTTTGCTTAAGCCTTCGTAGCTCATCAATCCGTTCCTTCTCCTTTTTATACCTCATCATCAAAGGCTGGAGTTTGTCCCTCGAATCATCAAGCTCTTTCCTCACTTCAACAAGTCGAGCTTTGCTAGCCTTATCTTTTTCCTTTTCAAGAGCATGGTGTTCAACTTGTAGCTGAATCCTCTTCCTTTCAAGATTATCTATTTCTTCTGGCTGACTATCAAGCTGAACCCTCACATTTGCACTAGCCTCATCAACTAAGTCAATAGCCTTATCAGGCAAATGTCGACCTGTAATGTATCGAGATGAAAGCTGAGCTGCAATAACAAGAGCCCTATCCTGAATTTTGACACCATGATGGCCTTCATACTTCTCCTTCAACCCTCTAAGGATACTTATAGTATCGGGAATGCTAGGCTCAGCGACATATACCTGCTGGAAACGCCTTTCAAATGCAGCATCCTTCTCCACATACTTGCTATACTCTTCCAGAGTTGTTGCACCAATGCACCTTAATTGGCCCCTAGCAAGCATTGGCTTGAACAAATTAGCAGCATCCATTGACCCTTCAATCCTACCAGCACCTAAAACCAAGTGTATCTCATCGATGAAGAGAGTTACTTTCCCTTGTGCATCTTCCACTTCCTTGAGAACATCCTTCAACCTCTCTTCAAATTCACCTCTGTACTTTGTTCCAGCAATGAGTGCTCCCATATCCAATGCGATCACCCTAACATCAGCCAAATTACTTGGAACATCGCCTCGAACAATCCTTTGTGCTAGCCCTTCAACTACAGCTGTTTTACCAACACCAGGCTCACCAATAAGCACCGGATTGTTCTTTGTCCTCCTCGATAGAATCCGAATCACTCTTCGAATTTCTTCATCCCTACCAATCACAGGATCAAGTTTTCCTGCTTGTTCCACGAGATCACGACCATAGGTGTTAAGAGCTTGGAATGTGGTCGCACTTTCCACATCCTTTCCATCTTTTCCTCTAAGTTTCTCAACTTCTGATTTCACTCCTGCTGCACTAAGACCAGAGTCGTTCAAAAGATGAACAATTTGTGAATCTTCCAAAAGGCCTAAAATCAACAGATCAACTGCCAAATGGCTATCACCACGAGACTTCTGCAACGATTGTGCTCGTAGCAGTACCTTATTAAGTGTAGTACTTGGTGGAACTTGATCAGGTGGTGGTAACTGAGAAGGGATTTTCTTCTTAGCTTGATTAAACACCCTTTGAACACCATTAGCTGTCTCTTCAATACCAGCAGCATTGACAATTGCTTGCCAGAAAATACCACTGTGATCAGATAATAAAACCAAAGCAATATGCAGAGGTGTCAACTGAGCATTCCCTGCTGATACAGCCAGTTCATGTGCCTCACCAACAGCCTCATTTGTCTTGTCAGTAAAATTTTCAGGATTATTCATCATCAATTACTCTGTCTTTCATATACAAGAGACTTCCTATTGATTTGTTCTTCTAAGAGAAAGAATCAAATGTGTGTAAATAGTGTTACACCACCAATTCACACTTTTTAAATGTTAACATTTTTACAATATTATTTTTTAGATATGAAGTTTAGTGTTATAAACATATTTGTATTATTGCAAATGTCTAATTATGTGGAGTCGTGTGATGACTTTTTCTTCTCCCTCATTCAAGATATTATGTAAATTAATATATTACTGAATCTAATGAGTTAAACTTAAATTAAAGTCAAAAGAAAAAGTTTTATAAGATAACTATTCGCTTTAAAATCGAAAAATGGATTCGATACAATTCACCATTAATCTAAGAAATGATCAAATTAGAAAATCATTTCTATTTTGATTCTATAAAGATGCAGATATGGTTAGAAATTCTAGTTGGGACCAAGTTAGGTTTTCCTTATAAATAAATAAATTTTCTTTATAAGATCCATGAAACGTTGAATAAATTTCAATATGAATAAGAAATTTTTTCTGTTCGTTCTCTCTACTTTATTCTTCTTCTAAATATATATAGTTTCATAACATTTAGTTTTTTATAAATTAATTTTTCTATATATGAACTTTTTAAATAAATTAATATATGTTAATTCTACTATAAGTTATAATTGGATATAAACTAAAATTAATCTTCACGAAAATTAAAAATACAAACCTATAGATTTTTAAACAAATAATATAATGTACTTAAAAATAATCGAAAATAATAAACATTCAATAAAGTAGTAATTGACATACATTAAAAATAAAATATAAAATACATAATAATTTTAAAAAGTACCATAAAATATAATAATTTTATATTAGATAATTATGAAAAGAAATAATATGAATTACATATGGTGAATGTTTTAGAAATAATTTGTTTTATGAAATAAAAAAATATGAATGAAATAAGAAATAATAATATATTAATAAAGAGAAAGAAAAAGATTGTAAGAATTGATTATATCAAAGTTAGTGTTGATGTCAAATTTAACGTAAAAATTCGATGTTTGGATTGAAGATGCCTTAGTCACATTGGGCCTTTTGTGCTTTCTAGCGTGCACAACAGGATGGTAGGTGTAGTTGAAGACTTATTATTAATTTCCTTACTAATAAGGTGGATAAATTTATTTTGTCAGAAATTCAAGTCAAGGGGAGATTTATTGAGTGTTATTTGTCCTAAACTTTTTACCATAAATAAGTTTTATTTTAGGAAAAAGTTTTGGATTGACTAATCCTTTTTTCTGGTAAGAAAATGTTTAGGACTTTATAAATAGAGGAATGTTCCTTCTAACTTAATCAATATTCACAATGTAGTCTTAAAAGATTTGAGAGTTTTGGTTAGAGGGAGAATTTGTGAATCACAAGCTTGATACATTATCACTTGTGTGAACCTCCCATGTATTTCGAGTGAATTGGTTGAGGTTATTTCTCTCTATATTTTATATTCTCATATTTATAGTAGATTGTTCATCTCCTTTGTGGACGTAGGTTGATTGATCGAACCACGTTAAATCTTTGTGTCTTTCGGTGTATTTCTCATTTGTCTTCTTTCTCGTGGTCTTTCGAGATTTGCGTTGTTAACTTCCGCGTTTACACCTGCTTATTTTTTATCCTAACACTTACCACATATAACTTACATTCGTGTCCTCTTTAGTAACTTTTCTTAATTTTATAATACAGAAATATGGTTTGAAAAATTCTAGCCATTCAACGAGGGATATTAATAAACATATACTTTTTTTTTGGGTCTTAATTTTAAAATGTGTGATTTAAAATAAATTTCAGGTGTTTATATTGCTATATTTAATTTCATTAAAGCTAGAATTGACATTTTAAAATTAAACTGTTATTAAATAAAAAATGTATGTTCTTTATTTAACTGACACAAAAAAAATATCATATAAATCGAAAAAAAAGCTAATAATATAATTGGTGATATGGTTTAATAATTCCTTTCCCATATTTAATTAGTTGGTGGATGGTTTTCAAATGGGGACAACAATAGAAAATAACTTATTTTATATGGTTATTATTTTCTTTGTTTTCAAAAAAATAGAGAGAAGAAGATAACATTTAAAACACTATAATTGCGAAAAGTAACCAAATAGAAAAGTGGAGTCCATTAATCCTACCATCAACTAGTAAAATTTTCACCTAATAACAAAAGCAAGACCATTAACCCTTAAATCAATATAATAATAGAGTCTATGAAATGATGCTAACGTATTAATTATTTTTACCATAGATAATCGGTACAAATAAAACATATTAATATCGATAAAAATAAAAAAATCATATAAAAATAATCAAGAAAAAAATAGTAACAACAACATAAAAAATAATGTACATAGTAATAAATTGAAAATAAAAAAGTATTCTCTCTGTTTAAATTTACGTGATATATTTTTTAGTTAGTTTAATAAAAAGTAATATCTTTCAATATTTAGTGATGATTAAATTTAAAATATTTATTTTATTTTTAATAAAATAATTTACACTCATATAAATATACTTAACTTTTCAATTGTGACAAATCAAATAACATAGTATAAATTAAAACACAAATAAGTTAAAGAAGAAGTCCATTGACCCCTAAATCAATAGTAGTTTATAAAGATACTTTTTATTTGCTGGTTTATTTATGATATATGATATAACATGTGACAGATCTCTCAAAAGGTGGCAGCCACATAATAACTTTGACATTGATGCCCAATTGCAGTAATATAATACAATATCATATAATATAATATAAAATGATATAATATTAGTAACATTAATAAAATCCACTAACTCTTCATAATGAGAAAATTCATCCGTCAAACTTAACAGCCGTTATCTATATGTTCAAGTTGACCTTTCAAGTTGTGCTAAAAAAAATTGTTTCCTTTTGTTCATTTAATTTTAAGACATTTTTTATTTGAAAGTGATGAAGCACCAAACTTTGACTTCAAAAAGAAAAAAAAATAAATAAGAAAAATTAAAATTTTAATTACACTTGAGAAATTGAAGAAATGGAAAAGTACAATCACACATGCATGGAGAAATTAAAATATTAGTTTGTTCATAGTTTTATCAAACACCACCAACCACGACTTACATAACATGCATAAAAATTTGTTTACCATTATCAAAGTTTTCAAGTCTCGAATACAAATTCAAAAATTATACATAATATAATATTGAATTTAAAATAATCAAACTTAGTAATATTCCAAACATAACTTAGTAATATTCTAAACACGAAAATAATAGTATGCTTTGTCCACAAAGTTATTTCTCTAGACAATAATATTCTCATCATCTTATTATATATTTGACCAATTCTATAGATCTAATGAAATTAAATGTAGAAGCATATATAGTCTTCTATGACTAAAAATTAACATTATACATTTTTGTGTTTGAACACTTTGAATTTAAATTTAGTTTTGCAAGAAAAATATACATCAATGACTATTAAAGATGGCAAAAACCTCTACAAGTCAAATACTGAAATTAATAGAGTATATATATATATATATATATATATATATATATATATATATATATATATATATATATATATATATATATATACCATAAATAGAAAAGTAGAATATTATAAATGTAAATTAATGATGGAACTTTCAAACTTTAAAACTCAAATTTATATAACCTCTAATAATATTCACTTCTTAAATTTAAAATAGAGTTAAAGCATATGTTACCTCATGTGAACATTTTATTATAAATTCTTTTTTGTCACCTATACATTATTTCTTTCGTCTAAAAAAGAGTGACTTACTTTTATTTTTTAATTTATTTAAAAAATCTTTTCTTGTCACGCTTTAATTTCAGTTTCTTCAAAGATCAAAATTATAAGATATTTTAATACATTTAACATGATTTTAGTCTAAAATTATATGATTGAATTTTTAATTTTTGTAAATTTCATATTAAATCGAGCGTTGTTTTTTGAACAGTGTACATATATAATATATTGAAGTCATATATGAGATCATTAATGATAGCTAGTGTGACGAATAGGAGAAAATTTGTGGTCGATAAAGGAAGACGATACATTAAATAAAGGGACGGAGAAAATATATTGTTAGTTGTACTTTGTGTATTTGGAGATTTCCACGTCACTATAATATATAATATGAGTAATAAAATGCATGAATTTAATGAGTGTACCCAAAGTTATTGGACAAACAGAAGCAGTGTTGTTCTCGAATACCTAAGCAATTTAATGACACTATTTTCTAGGTATAAGGTATTTTTTAAAAAATCGAAAAAACTATCTTATTAAGCATACATTCATAAATATTATAAGTATATATATATATATATATTTAAATAATTACATATGATTATCAAGTAAGAGTTTTTATATCATATAATGAGAAAGATACACTTATATACTTATATATATATATATATATATATATATATTTACTATTAGATATATTAAAAGAAGGAGAAAGGTGAGCGAGACCAGAGGAAAATATTTGTTTATCCCAAATTCATACGGTCACACTAGATTAATGTATATGCATATATGTATGTTGTGTGATTTACATGTATCTGGTATTACTAGACACATAGGAGAGTGGCGAACGAGATGAGTGAGAAACAAGAAAGGCGAGAGATATTTGTCTATGTATCTCAGATAAATGCAACTACAATTAGATGCAATGTATCTTGAACAATTACACCTAATTTTGGCATCATGCATCTGAAATACATGTATCCAAATTATGGATGTATCTTAACGCACCAAGATCTTGTAACATTCCTAATAAATTAAAGTGTCTCTAATTATTTAACACCTAAACTAGCGGGATTTCAAGGTAGCAGACTTAATTTGTCTATATATCCTTAAAACATGTATATCTACTCGGATGTTATGTATTTATAACAAATCACACCTAATTTAACCCATATATTTTAAGAGATATGTATCTAAATGCATCAAAATTAAATAAAATTCATAATATTAAAAATTAAAAATTTAATATATATTTAAATAATTAGCATCTAAACTAGCAAAATTTCTTGTTAAGTTAAAAATTTAATATGTACGTATAATTTTAAACCCAGAATTAGGGGTTTGCCAATAGGTTAAGAAGGTTCAAAATTCAAGAGATTTCGAATTCAAATAGTTAATTATCACTATGATTATTCTTGATATATTTTAAATGAATTTTATATGCTAATATATGTTATTCCCATATGACACTGACAACTAGAATTCGAGATTCAAATAACTTTATATGTTTTTGAATACACATATATTAAGTTATTATTTATTGTAATTTATAATGCATTTTAACTATATTTACATAATATATATTATTTTTTAATCCTAATTTATGTGAATCAAAAGTCAACTATTTTTTATAAAGTTTTTAAATATTTAAATTGTTAATTATTGTGATTTACAGTAATATATTTTATGTACATAATATATGTTACTCCCTTCATTCCACTTTATATTGTATAGATAAAATTTCAAAAGTCAAATAATTAATTTTTATATTTTATATATTTTACATTGTAAATTATTATGATATCTATTGCTCTTTTATATCATTTTTACCTATATAAAGCAGTCAAATACAAAAATCTTTAATGAATAAAACATAAAAATATATACCAAAACTCTATTTGGCATAGAAATATGCTGACGAAGAATACTCCTAATCGTTAATTCATTAATTAAAAATAATAAATAAGTAGATAACCTTTTTCAAGCATTATTTTTCTAATGTTTTTTCGAGCAAAAAAAAAAATAGCCAAATATATGGGCAGATTTTTTGGAGTATGAGAATCTGAAATAATTCAATGGATTTGTTCTAAACATGTTTAGCACCAATTATATGATTAAATTTGTAATTTTAGATAAATAATACTTACGTGCTTGGCATAGACTTCTAAAAATAAGTTATTTGTTGATTACAATTACTTGTTTGAAATGTTCAAGTCATAATCACTTGGAAAAAAATAAATGAAAACTTCAACCTAATCATGATTAATTATTTTACTAATCAATTATTGGAGTTACAGACCTCACCAACTAAGTTACAGATAGCAACTTTATTAGTATTTTAAGTAACTAATTAGTTGGTAAATTATAATATCAGATCACTGAAATTTTAAATCTACTGTGACTGATTAAAGTACAGTACTTAGACTACTTCAAAAGAATAAATAAATTGCAAATTGTAGACATGATTAAATTATTTGTTTCATGTATTCATTTATCGTATTATTATTCTTATTCGATATTTTATAGTGATTGTTTAAATATTTAAAAAAAAAATATTATATGATAATCACTACGTGCATTTCAATTATTTTGTCAATAATGAGGTGGCTTCCATTAGCTGATTTGATACTGGATGATTTAAAATTCAATTAATCTAATATTATCGAACCACTTAGAGGGATCATGAATGATTTGATATCACATGACCTAGTACCATACTACCATTATCTCTCTTTTATACTACTCTACATAAAAAAAAGAAGAAGTTAATTTTGAAATATTATAAAATATTACTATTAATTAAAAATACGAAAATCAACACTTGCAAATTATGTTACAAAATTAAATTTGAAAAAAAAATTAATTCTCACAATAATATTTTGTTTATATAGAATTATTTGAAAATTTCATAATCATTAATTTTTTTAAATATAGCGCGTAAATTCATTTATATATACAGTAACTTACAAATCAACTATTGTGGTTGAAGTTTAACTAAGTACGTGATGTAATGCATCTCAAAAGAGTCAATTGGAACCCGCACATGCGATGGAGCATGTGAATGGATTCAATGAAAAGTAATAAATCTTATCAAAGCTTGACATTTTGCGATCCTCTTGAAAGAGAGGGGTGTCATGGGAGTGCGGGTATAGGTGGTGCATGAGTATCGTTAATTCGTATCGTAAGGTGTTGGTTAAGATCAGCAACGAAGGCACCAAACGACTCTTCGATAATCTAAGGTGATTTGACCTCTCGATATTTTTTTCGTTTTATATACCTCCTTTATTATTTGAGTGGTAAGTTTTTCTTCGTCCTAAATCAGATGTCTTGAATTTGAATCTCCTTAGACACAAAGTCATTTTTGTTCAACGTTTTACCTCCTAATTATGTGAAATTTTTTAGCACGAATCGAATGACAAAAAAATTCTAGCAAACCAAACAAGATGTAAAGTGAATTAGATATATCACGTGTGGTTAGGTCTACTAAAAGGTTATAAAAGGAGAATCAAACCCCAATCACTTTCACGAAATATCACCTACAACATCAATTCAGTTATTTTTGAGTTATACATTATTTTAATAACATAAAAATGACTATATTATATGATAAAAAGCCGCCATAATTCAATCTCACCAAAAAAAAAAAAAGTTTAACCAATATTAATGTTATATGGATCTAGTGAATTCTTCTTATTCACCAAACACACGCCCTCATTCATCTCTCTTTCCTCTACCTAACCCCATCCACCATCCATTTTCTCACGCCGTTAAACTTAACGCCGTTAACTCTCTTCACCTAACTCCTCTGTTTCCCTCCTATAAATCCTCACATTTAACATTCATGATGCTTCAGCAGTACAAAAATACCCATTTTTCATCAAAAGAACTCAAAAAAAAATGGATCTTCTCTTACTGGAGAAGACCTTAATAGGTCTTTTCTTTGCCATTTTAATCGCTATTATCATCTCTAAACTTCGTTCCAAGCGATTCAAACTACCCCCAGGTCCAATTCCAGTTCCAATTTTTGGGAATTGGCTTCAAGTTGGTGATGATTTGAACCATAGAAACCTTACTGAGTATGCTAAAAAGTTTGGTGATGTGTTCTTGCTTAGAATGGGGCAAAGGAACTTAGCTGTTGTGTCATCCCCTGAATTAGCTAAAGAAGTTTTACACACACAAGGGGTTGAATTTGGTTCAAGAACAAGAAATGTTGTTTTTGATATTTTTACAGGGAAGGGTCAAGATATGGTTTTTACAGTGTATGGTGAGCACTGGAGGAAAATGAGGAGGATTATGACTGTACCCTTTTTCACTAACAAAGTTGTGCAGCAGTATAGAGGTGGGTGGGAGTCTGAGGCTGCTAGTGTGGTTGAGGATGTGAAGAAAAACCCTGAATCTGCTACAAATGGGATTGTTTTGAGGAAAAGACTGCAGCTTATGATGTATAATAACATGTTTAGGATTATGTTTGATAGGAGATTTGAGAGTGAAGATGATCCCCTTTTTGTGAAGCTTAGGGCTTTGAATGGTGAGAGGAGTAGATTGGCTCAGAGCTTTGAGTACAACTATGGTGATTTTATCCCAATTTTGAGGCCTTTCTTGAGGGGTTACTTGAAGATTTGTAAGGAGGTTAAGGAGAAGAGGTTGAAGCTATTCAAAGACTATTTTGTTGATGAAAGAAAGTAAGTTCACTTTTTTTTTCTTGTTAATCCCTTTATGCTCAATTTGATCATATCAGTATTATTTATTAGTTTAGTTTAGTTGTAAGGGGTTTTGACTAAATCTTGGAACAGTATGGATCAAATTGGAAAAGAAAAGGAAGTACTAGTTGACATTACATTTCAGAATAGTAGGTCCATTTGACCCGATGGTTAAATTTTAAAAGTTTTCTGTTTTCAAAGTGATAATTGATATTTCAAAAATTGGCTGTTTGCAATTCTCCTGTGGCAATTAGAGGTTTGTCGTAACGGTGGCCTACAGTGCCCTAGTTTGCAGTGGCAAGAATAGTGAGTGATTTGGAGTAAAAAAGTTGATAACTTTTTGATGTTTATCAAATTTTTAGTTGAATTCCAGAATTGGCCACTAAGAATCTTGTATGATTGAGTGATAGTTAAAGTGCTTTGAGGTACTATTAGGTAGCTTTTGATGGTGGACCTTGTGTTTTAGTTTGTAACATTTTTATTGCTTTACACAGGAAGCTTGCAAATACCAAGAGTATGGACAGCAATGCTCTAAAATGTGCAATTGATCACATTCTTGAAGCTCAACAGAAGGGAGAGATCAACGAGGATAACGTTCTTTACATCGTTGAGAACATCAATGTTGCTGGTATGTTTCGAAATAACATATATTTGATTCTCTAGAGTATAATTTGTTCTAGTTTGGTTTAAGTGATTGCATCCTGGTCAGTATAAGGTAATTTATAAGTGAATGAAAATCCAATTCCAATTTTATATATTTTTTCTCAAAAGTAGTAGTTGAGAGTTACCATATAAGGGCCCCAAGATTTAACTGCTTTAATGATGACAAAGACTGGTTGGTTCCTGGGCCCTGGGGGCTACCACATACCAATTTCTTGTGGTGAATAACATGTTATGTTTACATACAAGTAGAACATGTAGTTTCCAAGATTGCAGGGGAAATAAGTACCACAAATCTAATTAACAAAGTTGGATACAATCGGGTTACGTGGGTTTTACTGAATTCATTACTTTTGGTTCAAAGTGTGCATAGATATGAAAAATGAGTTCATTATATATATATTTGTAATGAGATCATACACATTCTGAACTCACTACTGGTAGATCTTGGAAATGCCTCGTCCTAAAGTTGTTTTATTGATTGTATCGCCTTGTAGTAAGTAATACATGAGCTTTGATGAGGTCTTAAACTTAAAAAGTCACACGTCCTACCATCGAGAACCATTGAAGCATGTGTTGTTTGTTCATATAAACTTCTTGGTTAGTTGATTATTCAGCTGATATGCTTAATTCTTGTCATGAACAGCAATCGAAACAACATTGTGGTCAATTGAGTGGGGTATCGCGGAACTAGTCAACCACCCTCACATCCAAAAGAAACTCCGTGACGAGATTGATTCAGTTCTTGGACCAGGAGTGCAAGTGAGTGAGCCAGACATGCCCAAGCTTCCATACCTTCAGGCTGTGATCAAGGAGACTCTTAGACTCCGGATGGCAATTCCTCTTTTAGTCCCACACATGAACCTTCATGATGCAAAGCTTGCTGGATACGATATTCCAGCTGAGAGCAAAATCTTAGTTAACGCTTGGTGGTTAGCTAACAACCCCGCCCACTGGAAGAAACCTGAAGAGTTCAGACCTGAGAGGTTCCTCGAAGAGGAGAAACACGTTGAGGCCAATGGCAACGACTTCAGATTTCTTCCTTTTGGTGTTGGCAGGAGGAGTTGCCCCGGAATTATCCTTGCATTGCCAATTCTTGGCATCACCATTGGACGTTTGGTGCAGAACTTTGAGATGTTGCCTCCTCCGGGGCAGTCGAAGCTCGACACCTCGGAGAAAGGTGGACAGTTCAGTCTCCACATTTTGAAGCATTCCACCATTGTGATGAAACCAAGATCTTTCTAAACTTTGTAATACTCTCAGTTAATTATGACTGTTGTTTGTTTGTTTGTTCAGAAAATTTTCTTCTCTTTTATGTTTTTCATAAAAGTCTTATTAGACTAGATTCATTATAAGTTTTACCTATATGATGTACAATGGTAATTTGGCTTTCTGACAATTGCATTATTTTGACGAAAATTAGTGGAGTTGATTTCTCATATAATCACAAGACACTTTTCGATCACCTACTAATTTCTTTGCTTACATTGAGGAAGGGGTAGGGAGGCTGAAGTTACTGTATTTACACAAAATTATATTTATTTATTGGGAAAATTGTATATAACAGTAAACTAATAATATAAAATAAATGGAATAGCTAGGGTTTGATTTAATTATGCTCCATAGCAAATGTTTGCAGAAAAATTGTCAGGCGCTTCTCTCCCAAATATCTCGCTCGTCACTCTTTTCCAATCTCTCGCTCGCTTCCTCACTTTTTATACAAACACAAGTGTATAAAAATTGTTTCTAATTGTATAAAACAAAGAAAATTGTATAAATACATATATTTTGTTTCCCTCTTTCCCTTCTTCCAGATCTCGCTCGCCACTCTCCCAAATCTTGCTCGCCACCCTCGCCTTTCTCACTTATACAAACAGAAGCAAAATGTATAAATTGTGTTTCTGTTTGTATAAAGCGTGAGAAAATTGTATATACATATGCAAGTACATATATTTTCGTCCTATACACTTATAATTATACAATAAAAATACTCCCCTGCCCAGTTTCTTTTGTCTTTCTCTCTTTCTCGTTTTATACAATTTTCAAATTGTATCTAGTTTCTCTCTTTCTCGTTTTATACAATTCGATTCAATTGTATATTTCTTGTCAAGTCTTTTTTGTCTTTCTCTCTTTCTCATTTTATACAAATTCAAATTGTATATAAATCGTTCTATACACTTATAATAATACAATTCGTTTTATACACTTCGTTTTTATACAGTCTCTGCCCAAGTGTTTTTCTCTTTCTTCTTTTATACACTTCGTTTTATACAATTTATTTCAACTGTATATGTATAGCAAATTATACAGTTTCTATGTTTGGTATGGAGCGCAATTATGCAAACTTTACTATAGCATAAAAATATAAATTTTTTATTTGCTATATGTGAAAATTGTCCTTTATTTATTATTCATCAAATAATCGATTTAGTATGTAAATACATGCTACTTAATCGTATGATTAAATGTGTTATAATATGAGTTCACTTAACTTAAATATAATGCAACATTGAATATGTGTAAGTAGTTGGTGTCTCTTGGTCCACAGTCGATTTGATCTGGTCTATGAAATTAAATGTATGCATTTAAATCTTATTTATTCTTTACCTAATTTTTAATTGAACATGATTAAATTAAACTAATCTTGTTAGGTATTACATTGTTGTGCTACTTTTAAAAGAACGATATTGATGTCTCAACGTCTCCTATTACCACTGGTTAAATTACATAATTATTCATCTAACCATGGCTCTCTAGTGGAGACTAATCACCATTAATGTATCAATAACTTTTAAAATTTAAAAGTAAAATTTTATTTAAACGCTCAAATTATAATTTATTTTAAATTTTTAATTAAGCATTTAAATGATATATTTTTATGAAACATTTTAGATGATTCAAATTTTGAGAGGGAGAAGGCAAAATAGACGCTAATATTTCTGGTTCCTAAGCGCAGGACCAAGTCTTCACCCCTAGTACTACAATTATTATTATTTAATTAATAAAATAATTATCTTTTCTGACCAAAAAATATTTTTAAAAAAACTCAAGATTGCTTTCAATTGAGATGACAATGAAGAATTAAAAATGACATGTGATTAATTCAAATATCCAATAGACGTTTGTGAATATGGACAAATATTTTTTAATCGAAAGTAACTAATATAAATATTTTATCGTGTGTTTAATAATAGAAATAAGTCATAGTTAAGCATTTAAATAGAGAAAATACATAAATATTCTTTAAGATTTGTTCTTAAATTTTCTTTAGTACTTTAACTTTACAAATAATTACTTACTCCCTAATCTCATTTCAAGTGAATTAACATTCACCCAAAAAGCTCAGGTGGTAAATAAAAAATTAAAAAGTAAGTGAAAATATAAAAATAAAAAATAAATAAGCTCTTTTTCTCTTTCCAACCAATAAGGTTTCATCTTCCATCACACCCCACCACCTTTATCCGCCAACACTCCTACCCTTTTCGTTCTCCGAACCCCCCACCCGCACGCCTCTTTCTCCTATTTCGAATCTTACCGCCACCCATATTTGTCTGACTCCTTTTGTCTTCTTCAAGCTTCCCTCTCCGCCATCGTCTTTCTTCTTCTTTGAAACTCCGTATTTGTTACTTCATTTCAAATTACTCTTGCTTATTCTTAGAAGTGATGAATAAAAAGAAAATGAAAAAACTAACAACTAATTGTTGCTTCAAGATCTTACTTATGTAAGAGTTTGTTGATTACGATGAACTTGAAACTTTTTTTAATTAAAATTTATATAATTTTTTCATCTTAAATTACTTATTTAATTTGTATTATTTATTTGTTTTGATAATGTGTTTTAAAAATTGAATGTGTTTTCTAGTTTTGAATCTGTTAAAGCATGACTTTATTTTATAATCTTGAATTAATCCTCATTTTTTTTCTATTTTTACCTCTCTAAAATTGTCTAAATAAAAAGAAATAAAAATGAATTAAAAAAACTCAAAATTTTATTAGTTTTCGATGTGGCAATGAGGTGATGCTGATATGACAATAAAATGGTGCGTGTATAAACACTTGCCACAGTTTTACTTGTAATGTTAGAGTTGAAAAACAATCACTTCAAAGATGTTAAGGATTTTTAATTTATCTAAAAAGAATGTCAATTTACTATAATTGAAAACAATTGAATTTTAAAATTTTATTTTAAACCTTGATGAAATAATGGATTGCCAAGAAATAATCATAAACTATTTTGGATCATAAATATCAAATAAATAATTTAAGTTTTATATAAATTAAATAATGTTACGTAAATTATATAGCTTAAAAAAACACTCAATTAAAAGGTTTTTTTGAATGTCGATGACAAATCCTTTTTAAGTTTTGGATGGTGACAATTTCGTCTCTTTTGATACACTTGAAAGAGAAATTCAATTGATTCACTCAATTTAAAAATAATTGAAAATTAAGTATGTATCTTTTAAATTTTGGATGGTGAAATTTATGTTTTTATTTCCGTATAAACTTATCAAAAGAAGGTCAATTTTTTCACTCAATTTAAAGAAACTGAATGTAAATGACGAATTCATTAAATTTTGGACGAGCTTTCTCCCTTATTTTTGTCAAGATATTTTCTATCATTTATTTTACTTGTCGTTTTTATTTTTAAAAATAAATGATTTGTAATACTTATTGTTTTTTAAATAATTAAGTTATTTCCTACTCCCATGATTTGTGAAGGCTTGACCTAGATAGACAATAATAAAAGAATCATTTAGGTATTGATTTTTTAAACACCTAAGTTTTTTTTTTTTGTAAAATTATGTATGTTTAAGAGTTTGAAATATCATATAATAAAAAATATTGTCATAAAAATAGGTAGATAGGTGATTTATTATCTAAACTATTATTAGGAATTTTCTCTGATCAATTAAATCTTAATCGATAAATTTAATCTGTGTCATGTGTCAAATCCAACGCAAGATAGTGAGAAATTGAAAGAAGATATATCAGAAACTGCATATTCAAATAAAATTTCAATTTCAAATCATGCTCAAACAGAATTAAAATAATAATACATTGAATTTATAAATTAATTATATAAAATCTTAGTGAGATTATTTTCCTTTTATGCAAATTATAATTTATTTATACATATAATAATTAGGTAATTCCTAAATTCAATCTTATCTTGATAATTAAATTAATCAAACATTAAATGATGTATGCACTTAGCAAAAGTCTTTATGAGCTCCACCAACCCACCCCACCCCCACCCCCTCTCTCTTTCCTCTACCTAACCCCATCTACCACCCGTTAAACTTAACGCCGTTAACTCTTCACCTAACCCCGATCTTTCTCCTCTATAAATACTCAGTTTTTTCTCATTCAGTATCAACACATTTCATTTCTTTTAACTTCGCTAAAAACAACACACATTTGTTGTCCAAAAATGGATCTTCTCTTACTGGAGAAGACCTTAATAGGTCTTTTCTTTGCCATTTTAATCGCTACAATTATCTCTAAACTTCGTTCGAAGCGATTTAAACTACCCCCAGGTCCAATTCCTGTTCCAATTTTTGGGAATTGGCTTCAAGTTGGTGATGATTTGAACCATAGAAACCTTACTGAGTATGCTAAAAAATTTGGTGATGTGTTTTTGCTTAGAATGGGGCAAAGGAACTTAGCTGTTGTGTCATCCCCTGAATTAGCTAAAGAAGTTTTACACACACAAGGGGTTGAATTTGGTTCAAGAACAAGAAATGTTGTTTTTGATATTTTTACAGGAAAGGGTCAAGATATGGTTTTTACAGTGTATGGTGAGCACTGGAGGAAAATGAGGAGGATTATGACTGTACCCTTTTTTACTAATAAGGTGGTGCAGCAGTATAGAGGGGGGTGGGAGTCTGAGGCTGCCAGTGTAGTTGAGGATGTGAAGAAAAACCCTGAATCTGCTACAAATGGGATTGTTTTGAGGAAAAGATTGCAGCTTATGATGTATAATAACATGTTTAGGATTATGTTTGATAGGAGATTTGAGAGTGAAGATGATCCCCTTTTTGTAAAGCTTAGGGCTTTGAATGGTGAGAGGAGTAGATTGGCACAGAGCTTTGAGTACAACTATGGTGATTTTATCCCAATTTTGAGGCCTTTCTTGAGGGGTTACTTGAAGATTTGTAAGGAGGTTAAGGAGAAGAGGTTGAAACTATTCAAAGACTACTTTGTTGATGAAAGAAAGTAAGTTCACTTCACTTTATGTCCTTTATGCTCAATTATTGATTTTCCCTAGTTTAATTCTCTTGATGTAAATGTGTAGGACATAGGATCAATGTAAAGAACCAATCTTTACTCAGTCTCTTTTATAAAGTAGGTGTTTTGTTGGTAAAGATCTTTGAATGTGGGGATCACATCACAAAGTGTTGTTTTTATTGTCTAGGATATAGGATCAATGTAAAGAACCAAACTTTACTCAGTCCTGCATCAATGAGGGATGGTGTGACTGGACTTCTATATGATTTAGGACAATTCTATATGAGGGGTGATGAGATAACTTTCGGGTTTAGTTAGGCTCTATATCTTATACTTTCTTATCATGGTATTTGAGCCAAGCTATTCTAATTCTTTGTTTACCCAATGTTGAGTCCTATATGTGTTGTCTATGCTCTAGATGGTAGGCCTGTGCGTGCAGGGTGTTGGAAGTCCCATTTGGTGTGGGATGGTGTGATTGAACTCTTCATATGGTCTTGAGCAATTGAGCTAGCTTTTGAGCTTGAGTTAAGCTTACGGACCATTTTCTTACTAGATTTTGACTAGAATAATTAGAGCTTTTGAAAGGATATGCAGAAACCAAACGCCCCCTTTACCACATGGCGTAGTGTTGGAAATTCCAATGCTGTAAGGTCTGGCTAGATGAAGTGCTTTGAGGTACGATTAGTTTGTAACCTTTTTATTGCTTTGTGCAGGAAGCTTGCCAATACCAAGAGCATGGACAGCAATGCTCTAAAATGTGCCATTGATCACATTCTTGATGCTCAACAGAAGGGAGAGATCAATGAGGATAACGTTCTTTACATAGTTGAGAACATCAATGTTGCTGGTATGTTTCAAAATACTTATTCATTCTCTGAATATACTTTGTTATAGTTTTGTTTAGTATGTGCATCTCCTTTTGAAAAAATTGAAAAAAAACTTTAAACAGTACTTGGTTTGGTATCCTTATGAGTTCCTTTTGGATAAGGATAATAGAATGGTGTGTTTGACTGGTAAACCAAGAATGACAATGTCACCTCTACATATTTTACTGATTTTCTTTTTTTTGTACCGTGTTTGGATTTGCGCCTGACTAAAGTTGGATTTGCACCAAAGTTTAAGTAACTTATTATCAGTTGTTACATGATTTTTAATCATCCTAGTCAGAAACTAAGAAAAGTAATTTATAAGTGAATGCATTTGGGTGGGGAACAGCAACTGAAACAATTGCTAAAGAAAAGGAAGAATCCACCCGTGGGGCTCGCGTGTGGTTAGCTAGTTAGTGAGACAATCACTTTGCACAGGGATGATGAATAGCTGGTCTTAGAGGATGATTAAATGCACTAGGACTGATACATGGCCCAGATTCCTTTGAGGGGCAGCAGTGGGGAACTTTCCGGAATGCCGAAAGCCTGATGGATCCCTTTTCCGATTTATTCTGTTATTTAATCAGAGGTAGTTGTTGGGCTTTGTGGAGGCTTGTGAGCCGGCCCGACCCATTACTGAAACCCTAGGTTAACCATTTGGTTTTCTTATAAATATGATCCTTGTATTTGTAATTCTTGAGCAGCACAAGTGAAATAAAATCCTCCTGTTACAGTCGTGGAGTAGGGAAACCGAACCACGTTAAATTCTTGTGTGTCCCGTTTGCATTCCGTTTCTCTTTTCTCTAGATTATTTGTGTGTGTTGTGTGTTTAATTCCCAACAATTGGTATCAGAGCGAGGTTTCAACAACACTGTAACACAAACTGTGAGAAATTGTCACCTAGGGTTCTTGTGTGAAGAACTGTGTGCAGGGAGGAGAGCCGCCGTTACCGTGTGGGTAACCTCAAGCAGCAGCCGGCTAGGAGAACCGCGCAGGGTGCGAACAGCCGTCGTCCGTGTGCTGTCCGTCGCGCCGTTCCGTTGGCCAGCCGCGTCGAGGAGCCTCAGATCCAGCCGCGAGCGTCCAGATCGTGAGCATCGTCCAAATCGCCGCCCGCTGTCAGAAAACGCCGTTAAGGGAATTGCCGAAGATCTGAAATTAGTTGTACCGAGTATCTCATTTAGTCCTTTGAGATGGCAGAAGATGGGAAGTTCCGAATTGAGAAGTTCGATGGTACAGATTTCAGTTGGTGGAAGATGCAGATTGAAGATTTGCTGGTTCAGAAAGATTTGGACGTAGTGTTGGGTGACAAGCCAGGAAAATTGTCTGATGCAGAGTGGGCAGGTTTGGATCGGAAAGCTATGTCAGTTATCCGACTCTCGTTGACCAAGAATGTTGCTTTCAACATTCTTAAGGAGAAGACAGCGAAAGGCATCTTGGAAGCCTTGTCTAACATGTACGAGAAGCCATCTGCAGCAAACAAAATTTTTCTGATTAGAGAGTTGGTGAACACAAAGATGAAGGAAGGCAGTTCAGTTACCGAGCACATCAACTCATTGAATTCGATCTTAGCCAGACTTTTGTCAGTTGGCATTAAGTTCGATGATGAAGTTCAAGCTTTACTACTGTTATCATCATTGCCTGACAGTTGGTCCGGAACGGTTACAGCAGTTGCCAGTTCAGTGGGACCTAATGGATTCACCTTTGAGAAGATTCGTGATCTCGTTCTTGGCGAGGATGTCAGAAGAAGGAGTTCTGGAGAATCATCAGGTGATATGCTAAACGTCGTCAGAGGCAGAGGAAATAACAGAGGTAGTGGGAGCAGGAACCGAAGAATGAGTCAGTCGAAGGCTCGGGATGGCTCAGGTGTAACATGTTGGAACTGCAAGGAGGTGGGGCATTTCAGGAATCAATGCCAGAAAGACAAACAAGTCAACATTGCAAAAGACAGCGCCGACGAGGATTTGTTTATCTGTTGCGCGGAGAGCAATGTGGATTCCTGGGTCATGGATTCTGGTGCTTCTTTTCACGCTACCCACAGCAGTGAAGCACTGCAGAATCTGGTTATTGGAGACTTTGGAAAGGTAAGGCTTGCAGACGATAGAGCTCTTGATGTTACGGGCATGGGTGACATGGTGCTGAAGACGCCAGTCGGTTTCTGGACCTTGAAGGATGTCAGAGTTGTTCCAAGCTTGACGAAAAGTTTGATTTCTGTTAGGCAGTTGGATGAACAGGGACATCATGTGAAGTTCGGAAATGGGCAGTGGAAGGTCGTGAGGGGCAATCTTGTCATGGCTCGTGGAACAAAAAGAGGATCGTTGTATATTGTCGGATTACCGTCTGAGGGAGTGACCGTCCCAGTTCAGAAGAAAAACAAAGTCCGGTTCACAGAATCTCGTGGGCAGAAGAAGGTTGTCTTTGCAAGAAAGAAACCCAGAGCCACAGGTCAGATTCAGGATGAACGAGCAAGGAAAGGTTCAGGAAGACCAGTCAGAGGCGTTTGTGGCAGTGGGAGCACCGGCCGTGCTTCAGCCAAGGCTCCTAGAAGACAGTGGGTCAAGAGAACCAGTATTCCAGCTGTTGATACGTCTCCAGAAAATATCTTGCTGAGTATGGAGAGTGTTTGTTCTCAGAGAGTTCTAGGATCCGGCAGTTCGTGTCTCAAGTGGGAGCCGGTAGGGACCGAGGACGAGTCAAGGGCAGTTTCAGCCGTGACTGATGTGTTGAAGCTTCGGGGAGCTTCAACGGGCCTTTCAGTTGACTGATGAGAAGGCCGCTGTAGCAGGAGAGAGTTGAAAAAGATTACTAGACATACAAGTGTTCTAAGTGGATGACAGTTGAAATTCTTCAAGCCTCCAAGTGGGAGATTGTTGGGCTTTGTGGAGGCTTGTGAGCCGGCCCGACCCATTACTGAAACCCTAGGTTAACCATTTGGTTTTCTTATAAATATGATCCTTGTATTTGTAATTCTTGAGCAGCACAAGTGAAATAAAATCCTCCTGTTACAGTCGTGGAGTAGGGAAACCGAACCACGTT
The DNA here is from genome assembly GCA_032847665.1 of Solanum chilense. NCBI lineage: Eukaryota > Viridiplantae > Streptophyta > Magnoliopsida > Solanales > Solanaceae > Solanum > Solanum chilense. Next base: position 55,768,557 of record CM064968.1, on the reverse strand, counting down.
AAATTCTTGTGTGTCCCGTTTGCATTCCGTTTCTCTTTTTCTCTAGATTATTTGTGTGTGTTGTGTGTTTAATTCCCAACAGTAGTAGGTGAGAAGTTCCAAATAAGTGGATAGGTAACAGATTGATATGGTTGGTGTACTTGCCAATTTCTTGGTGAGGGTTAGGTAGAGCAGGGTTGTTGGTGCACATTTCAAGGCATCTAACTTTCCTTGGGTAATGACTTGTGACAATTCATGTTAATTATGATCATGATAGTGGAGTAATGTACTAGAAGATCAACAAAAATGGATTTACGCAGGTTTCCGAGTTTTATTGAACTCACTGCTTTTGATCTGTAGTGCATGCATATCAAAGAAGGATCTCTTATATATATATGAAGGGCCCGTTTGGATGTGCTTAATAAAAGCAGCTTTAAAAAAGTATTTTTAAAAGTGCTGAAACTTATTTTTAAAATAAGAAGTTATGTGTTTGGATAAAAGTGCTGAAGATGTTATGTCAAACGTGAAAAGGGAAAAATGGAAGAAAGAATGTTAGGGTTATATGGGTAATTTGGAGATTGTATAAAAATATTAAGAGCAAAAAGATAAAAATGTGGTCAACTTAGAACAGCTTATAAACTAAAAAAAAAAAAGCACCCTTACCCCAGTTTTTAACTTTTGGCTTAAAATAAGTTTTTTTTTAAACTTAAAATAAGTTATTTTGAGTATTGCCAAATAGCTAAATAAGTCAAAAACCAGCTTTTAAGTCAGTTTGACCAGCTTTTAAGCTGAGCCAAACAGGCTCGAAGAAATCATACTCATTTTGAACTCACTAATTGTAGATCTTGGAATTACCTCTGAGCTTTGATGAGGACGATCTCGAATAAAACTAGCATTTAGAATCGTTGAAGCGTGTTTAGTTGTTTATATCTGTTCATAAACTTCTTGGTTAGTTGATTATTCAGCTGAGATGCTTAATTCTTGTCATGAACAGCAATCGAAACAACATTGTGGTCAATTGAGTGGGGTATCGCGGAACTAGTCAACCACCCTCACATCCAAAAGAAACTCCGTGACGAGATTGATTCAGTTCTTGGACCAGGAGTGCAAGTGAATGAGCCAGACATGCCCAAGCTTCCATACCTTCAGGCTGTGATCAAGGAGACTCTTAGACTCCGGATGGCAATTCCTCTTTTAGTCCCACACATGAACCTTCATGATGCAAAGCTTGCTGGATACGATATTCCAGCTGAGAGCAAAATCTTAGTTAACGCTTGGTGGTTAGCTAACAACCCCGCCCACTGGAAGAAACCTGAAGAGTTCAGACCTGAGAGGTTCTTGGAAGAGGAGAAACACGTTGAGGCCAATGGCAACGACTTCAGATTTCTTCCTTTCGGTGTTGGTAGGAGGAGTTGCCCCGGAATTATCCTTGCATTGCCAATTCTTGGCATCACCATTGGACGTTTGGTGCAGAACTTTGAGATGTTGCCTCCTCCAGGGCAGTCGAAGCTCGACACCTCGGAGAAAGGTGGACAGTTCAGTCTACACATTTTGAAGCATTCCACCATTGTGATGAAACCAAGATCATTCTAAACTTTGTAATACTATCAGTTAAGTGGTTCTGAAGAAAACTGATAGAAGTATGGTTGTTATTTTGATTGAAAAGTGAAAACCTTGTAAGTTTTATAGAAAAAAACATTTTCTTCTTTGGACTAAAATTTTTTACAAGATTTACATTTATCTGAAAATAATAATGTTCTCTTGATGTACAATAATTGAACATGGATTTTCCCATAAGAACATTATAGAAGAATTAATTGCATTGTTTGGGCTAAAATTGTCATTCCATTCTCCTTGGATGAGCAAGGCATTGAGGAGGATCGATTTTGAAATACATATTATTTAACAATAATTATGCTTAAAGTTTATTTAACAATGTATATGTAACAATGTTTATTTTAATTTGATATAAATATCGAATATATGTAAAACACTTGTACCAGGTGGGTCTTTGTTTACTTAATTCTCTATTTGGTTATGAAAATAAAAGATCTGTTTGATTTGTCTTCGATTTTTTATTCTTTTCACCTAACCTAAGTTAGGTACGTTGCCCCATATCTAAATGACATTATCAAATTTTAACTTACATAGTTAAGTATGTTTCTTTGTCGTGATAAAGATCATTTTATGTTTAATTATTATTTTTTATTAAATTTCGTATCAATTAAATATCATCATATAAAATAAGACGGAAGGAGTATTAGCTAAAGAGTTGGTGGACGATGAACATGTTTGTGCCATTTGGTTAAGTTACATTATTGTTTATCTAACCATGGATCTCTATGCATCTAGCAGACAAATAATCACCATTAATGACTTGTCCTTTACCTAATTTATATTAATTGAGAAAGTCATATTTTTTAAAACAAAATAAATGACTTTCTAAAATAATCATAATAGAAAAATTGAGTGATCATAAAACTCAACTCAAATTTGTACATGGGTTTTTTGCATTATCATCTAGTATAGTCTAATCAACTTTAATCCCTCGTAATTTACATTGGATTTCTCATACTCTTATCTTGCACAAATCAAAAAGGGTATAAAGAAAATCTTTTACGATACCTTGATCTCAATAAGTTAGAAAAAGAAATTTAAAACATCAATTATATAATTTTATATCGTAAAGATTTATCATGAACGAATAAGATCTACATTAGTTATCAATTCCTCCTTTATCAAAACTTGTTTGCTCGAATTTAGATTTAAAAAAATGCAACTACTTGTGGGTATACATGGAAGAGAGGCAAATTAATATGTCTGACTTTTGAGAAATAAAAATTATATAAATCTATATTTTCCCTAAAGAATATTTAGATATAAAAATATATATTCATAAGAAAAAACAAATAAATTTAACTTATACATAACAGGGAAATTGTTTTTTTTTTAAATAAATAAATAAATAAAGGATATGCTTGTTATAGTTTTGATCAATTCTTTTTTTTTTTTTAAATAAAGAATATTACTCAAAAACGATGATTCATAAATTCGTGTTCGAATATTATTTTCTATTCTAAATAATTCAATGAACATATTAATTTCACTATTTTACGGACTATATGTCCCGCTTGTCCACGTATTTCAAAGATGAGCGGATTTTAGTATTTGAATTAATTTTGTTTAATAATTTTGTCGCTCAATGATAATTATTCACAATATTATTTTGAAATACTTAATGATGTTTTCTGTTTTATGAAATTAATAAATAATTTTTATTTAATTCCTAATTTACTTTTATTATTAATTATAGTCATTTTTCTATTATATTTTTTTAATACATTATATTTATTTTAAATTCAAAAGGTCATATGATAAATTACCATTTTATTTATAATTTCTTAAAGAATATGTCAAATCAACAGTGGACAATTATTGTTAAATAGGAAAATACTATCTTTGAATCAATAGATAGCATTATAAGTGTCCTTTGATTGGCAATGACTAATTTCAGAGTACATAATTAACTTATTTGATCACTATATAAATAGTAAAATAAATTTTGATAGTAACTTAATATTTCTAATAAAATAATTTTATGTTATATCTCAAAATTATTATATCTTATACGACGAGTAACAGCTGACCGGTCCTAAGAAACCAGACAGGAAGTCACATGTTAAGGAACTGAATGGAGTGGCAACAATAATTTATTTCGAGATTTACAAAAATGTGTCCAGCCATGTAGTCTTGTCCCCACCCACCCAACCCTCATTGTCCCCTCAATTCATCTAAATCGTATTTATGTGTTATATTTGTTTTGATATGATATATTTGTATTGATCGAGGGTTATTTAAAATTAATTATATTTAAATTAATTAAAAGTAATTTAGAAATTTTTTTTCTTCATGGAATAAAAATAATATATGCTTATATTGTATTCTCTATGAAATCAACTAATGAAGTTATAAAAAAACGTATTCTAATTTAAAATTATTATACAAAATATAAATTTTAATATCTGAATTCACATCGGGTCGTTCTATAAATAGCATTTGAATTACAGTCGGTTTCCTCTATCTTCTTCTCATTTCGACTATTGTTCTTTTATATTTTGGAACTTCTCTTTTTCCCAAGGTTAGCCCCAGCTAGCATGTTTACAAAATATATTATCAACTTTTATGAAGATTGACAAAAAAATAAAAAAATCATGTTCTATTTCCCATGTATAGGCTCATGACTTTGTATGTTTTCGAGTTTTGTCCATTTCAAGTCTATTTATAAGCATGTACCAGCTAGCCTGTCTACACTAACATCTTAATTATATTTTCTTTATAATTTATTATTTAAAGAAAAAAAATATTGAGAAACAAAGTTTTGACTACAATTAGCAAAAGTTATACTTCGAAAAGATTCTAGCTAGGATAATATGAGCTTTTGAAGGTTTAAATAAAATAAATATAAAGAAAAATACGCAAAAGAAAATACAATACTCACATCAAATATATATAAGTTTCATCATACTTACACGTTTCGAATGTAAGAAAGATCTAATAAATGCCCCTTTTCGAGACAAATTACCTAAATTCACCAAAATGTATAAAGACAAATAAAGTGAAGTATATTCTTATAAGAGATAAAAAGTTTTTCAATAAAGTTACTTTTTCCATTTTATTTTATATGACATTTTTATTGTTTAACAATTGAAAGAAAAAAATATTTTTAAATCAATAAATATTTGATCACGCTATAAATGCGTACTCTTTTATTCAAAAAATTGATTTATCTTAACCATAGTATTTATAAAAATATTTTTAAATTACATCATATAAATTGAACCAGTGGCAAAGAAGGAAAGAAGTAATTTTATCATCCATATGATATAGAGCAATTGTAAAGTTCCAAGTGGCAAATTACAAAATGTATAGAAAAAAAAGTTAAAACTTTATCAGCCACTTTAAAGAATAAAAAAAAATAAAAAATTCCAGTATCACCCGTTGAAGAACAACTGGAGTATATATTATTCTCTCTTATATAATAATAAAAAATTATAAGTACTACTTTTTTCCGATTTATACTACTCATTTTTTTAAATTAATTTTTATTTTTATATTAATTAACAATTTAATTTTAAAATATTCAATTAAATAAACATCCATCAGTTAAATTAAACTAAACTCGTATAAAATAAGACAGATCGATTTAGTTGAGTAATATATATATGTCTTCATCAAGAATCAACATTCACTTCTCAATCTCTCAAAAAAGAATATTTTTTTTATGATGAATACTAGCTCCCATTTCCCAGGTGATCATAGATCATCTGACGGATTTGAATTCGGTCATCGTTGTGGTGGTGGTGGAGGTGATGATAATGTTCTCTGCTTTTCGAGCAGACGATCATCGGAGGAAGAGGTTGTTATTGGAAGTGGTAGCGATCGTACAGTAGTCCAAGGAGATTACTTCGATGGAGTTTTTAAGTATATACATCAGATGCTTATGGAAGATCAAGAAGATTTAGAAAATAGGCCATGTATGTTTCAAGATTGCATAGCTCTTCAAGCAGCTGAGAAATCGTTTTATGACGCGTTGAATCCACCTCCAATTCATCGCGATTTCGTTGATGATAACGGTAATCAATTTCAAGACGATTACTGCGATGCTGTGAATCAGTTTGCTGAGACAACAACTTTCAATTCTGATTTAGATAATGACCAATTTTCGTTTTTTTGTAACACTAATACTATCCGTCATGGTGTTGGTGATGGTATTAGTGTTGTCAATGGCGATACATCGAATGCTATCAATTATCATCAAAAGGGCGAAAATGAAAACAAAAAGCATACTCGCGATGAAAATAGTGAGAGTTCAAAAGGGCGAAAATCGAAGCAGTTAGCTAGTAATGGAACAGAGGATGGAAAAACAGAGGAGCACTATGATAAGGCGCTTCTCTGCCCGGGTTTGAATCCTTCGTTTTACGAAAATCGATCAAAATCAGCAACAGCATCAGATAATTCAGCATGGGATAAACAAAAGAGCTCTCATATAAAGCATTCTAAACGTGGAAGGCCTCGTGGAAGCAAAAAAGGCGTTAAGACAAATGAAGTAGTAGATCTTACCAGCCTCCTAACGCGTTGCGCGGAGGCTGCAGCAAGCTACAACACCAAAACATTCATAGAGGTACTCAATAGAATTAGGGAACATTCTTCACCTTTTGGTGATGCTACTTCAAGATTGGCCTATTGCTTTGCCAATGCCCTGGAAGCTCGTTTTGCTGGCGGAGATACAACATTGATCACAAGTAAGAAAATATCCGCTGCAGATTTCTTAAAAGCTTATCAGGTTTACATCACTGCTTGTCCATTCAAGAGGATGTCAAACATATTCGCCAACAAGTCTATCGCGAAGCTAACAAGTGAATCATCGAGGGTTCATATAATAGATTTTGGTATTCTATATGGATTTCAATGGCCTTGTATAATACACGGGATTTCCCTAAGGCCAGGGGGACCTCCAAAGCTTAAGATCACAGGAATAGATTTCCCACAGCCAGGGTTTCGACCAGCGGAGAGAGTTGAGGAGACAGGGCGACGTTTGAAGGAGTATTGCAAGAGATTTGATGTTCCATTTGAGTATAAAGCAATAGCTAAGAAATGGGATGAGATCAAAGTAGAAGATTTGGATATCGATAGAGATGAAATCGTCGTGGTGAATTGTTTGTACAGGCTGAAGAATGTACTTGATGAAACAGTAGTAGTAACACACAACAACAAAAATCCAAGAGATGCTGTTCTCAACTTGATCAAGGAGATAAATCCTCATTACTTTGTTCATGGGATCGTTAACGCTATGTACAATGCATCTTTCTTCACTACAAGATTCCGAGAGGCTTTGTTCCATTTCTCGTCCCAATTTGACATGTTTGAGGCCACAATGCCACGAGAAGATGAAGGAAGGATGATGTTTGAGCAGGAAGTATTCGGAAGAGATATCATGAACGTTATAGCTAGTGAAGGGGCGGAGAGAGTGGAGAGGCCTGAAAGTTACAAGAAATGGTCAATGAGGAATCAGATAGCGGGGTTTAGACAACTTCCATTGGATCAAGACATCGTCAAGGAAGTAAAGACCAAGGTGAAAATGTTCTATCACGCCGATTTTCTAGTGGATGAAGATAGCAATTGGATGTTGCAAGGCTGGAAAGGAAGAATTATGTATGCACTCTCAGTTTGGGAGCCAATTCATAAGTAAAATCTTGCATTTATTTCTAGTAAAAAAACATAAATCAATTGAAATTCAATAAATATATCGTCTTATTTTATTTTCCAAATAGCAATACTGTGACCACATGGCCATCAAAACTCTGACATAAACTTGGTACGACGTAAAATATATTACAAATAAGCATAGTTGCCCATATTCTAAATTTAAAACACATCATACAGCGGATAAATAGAGGGAAAAACTGACTTTAAAATATAAACAATGTGGCAAACATCAGATCTGAAGCAGAGAGTTACTAACATGTAAGTCACGCAACAATTGTGTCACGTAAACTGAAATAAAGAAATAACGAATTTTAACAAATACATTTATGATATATTGTAACAATTATTCTGTCTTATTTTTTTATTAGTGATAAGTATATTTGTTTATGGACTTGGTTGACTTAGACCTTCAAAACAATCCCAACTAAAGTCCCTAACAAAACATAATGATCAAGAAAGTAAGTAGCAAAAAATTATGCACTTAAATCCAGATTTAATCGAGGCCACAAAACAGGAACGAAACACTAGCGGAACTTTTTTTTAAATGAAAGCAAGGCATACTTATCATGATCTATGTACTCATGAAATATTTAGTGATTCATAAATTGGCTCGTTAGCTAACATTTAATTGGATGAACTGGTCTTTAATTTTTGTCCTTAAAAATAGAACTTATGTCTAGCGGGCTATAATATTGTAACGATTCAAGACATAACTTATGGAATATTATGAATTTATGATGCAAAATTATAAATTTATGTCCCGTGAAGAAGTTATTTGCTTTGAGGGACGAAAATAAAATATCAATACAAAAATTAATCATGTATTAATAAAAGGGAAAATTGTATAAAATAGCAAACTAATAACCTAAATTAAATGGAATAGCTAGGGTTTGATTTAATTGTGCTCCATAGCAAACATTGACAAAAATTTGCCAGGCGTCTCTCTCCCAGAAGTCTCGCTCGCCACTCTCCCATTCTCGCCTCTCTCGCTTTATACACAGAAGTGTATAATTTCTGTTTCTGTTTTGTATAAAGCGAGAGAAAATTGTATATACACATGCAAAAATGTATATCTTCGTGTTATACACTTAATTATATAATTTACAAACATTTTACTTCAAATATTGCAGAGAAAAAGGCCAAAGAATTATACAATTGTGAATTATACAATTGCAGTGAAATACAATTTTTTCTAGCTTTATACAACAGAAGTGTATATATTGTGTTTCTTTTTTTGTATAAAGCGAGAAAAACATATATCTTCTTGCTATACACTTATAATTATGCAATATACATACATTTTAATTCGATTCAACTGTATGCAAAACTAATTATACAATTACAGCGAAATAGGCCAGCGAATTATACAATTTAGGCCAGTGAATTATACAATTTAGGCCAGCGAATTATACACTTTTATATGTATAGCGAATTATACAGTTTTTATGTTTGCTATGGAGCGCAATTATGCAAAGTTTGCTATATTATACAAATATGATTTTTTTGTTTTTGCCCATAATAAAAGATGAGAAAATTACTCACTAATTTGGGCCTGGACTGAAATATGGGCTCATCATCAGCCCATGAGCAAATCCAAGCCCACTCTGCAGGGCCCGTTATTAGATCTCATCTTATTTCAACTTTCTGTAATATCCTTTTACGATTTTTTTCACCTTATACTTCATTTTTTCGAAATTCAATCAATTAATTAATTAATTTCTGAATATTGTTTAATATGATATTATCAAAAATACAAATTATTTAATATTTTGCTTTTGTCCTAAACAACTTTCATGCTGTCGTAAACACCTTGCCATCGACGAAATATATATATTTTCCTAAAAATATATATATATATATATATATATATATATATATATATATATATATATATATATATATATATATATATATATATATATATATATATGAAAATGTCGGCAATTATTGCTTCATTTTCATTTTTTTTTTTTGAACTTTAATTTTGCGATTTTCTTCCTGTAAGTATCTCTTATTTTATCTTATTGACGTAAGAATTTTAGCTCGAGCCTATTTAGAGAAGGAGATTTTCGGACAAATAAAATTACATTTGATATCTTTTAAATATTTTAGATTTCTAACTAATATACTTTACGAAAATTTTGAACAATTTACTAAATTTTTTTCCCGTTGGGAAATCTATTCACTCTTTCCTAAATCCTACCTGTTGGATATATACTATTTTAGTAAATATTGATTACGGAATATTATACTTTTTATTTCTTTTCTTTATTAGAAAATTTAATCATATAATTGATATTGTAGTAGAACTCTATTTAATATTTTCTTTTACTAATCTTTTATGTTGTAAATTCCCCTTATAAATATAAGAATATAGAATGAACAAGGACTCACTTTCATCTTTTATTAGGTCTAACTGAATTTGAGTTCACGCATTATAAAATTTATTTTTTTTAGAGGGAGATGACACTTTCAATAATTTTTTTTTTAATTTTTAAATATTTAATCTGGCTCGAAACCTCTTATTAAAAAGGAAGAAATCTCAATCAGCTCGCCACACTATACGTCAGTATCATATGCACGCAAAAACGTGTTCAAGTTATCTTAACCTAGTCCTGTTGATGAATATTTCACAATGGGAGATAGATATTTAATGTAAGTAAAAAAATATATTATAAAGTAGGTTTAGAAGTAGGAATTAGTTATCATGCCATGCACATGAATAACTTTTGGCAGGCTATTAAATTGTCTTTTTCCCTAGACTTATTATTTTGCCAAATCTATTACCAATAAACCATACACATGCAAGCAAAACAAAAATAATAGTAATAATTCAATGCATAGGAAATTCATCAAACCTCATACTTGGATTTTACTAAAAAAAACAAACACATTCAATTTCGTAAATATGGAGAGCACTACTAGTCTTATTGTCCTTTTTTTGGCAATAAAACAGAAAATAATGGGACCAAATATTTATTTTTCTTGCCCTAATTTACTACTCCAATAAGGTGAAAAATGAAATGAGGATAAACATCATTTATGGTATATAGACATATTACACGTGGCCTCCCTACATAATAAAAATAAATATTTAGTTTCAGTCATTTAATTTCAAAAGAGTTTAAAAAACTCGTTAAAATTGAAAATTTAACATTATATGCAACATAAGCATCTGAAGTACTAAACAAAATAATTATTATTTAATTTAATAATAAGTGGATCATATTTTTATAAATTAATTTTATCGCGTTAATTATTTTTTACCAAATTTAGTAGAACCTATAGAAGGTAGACATGAATACATGTTGCAAACATAATGTAACAAATGAGTGATATGTCATTCTCCTAAATAATCGTATCGTGCGTACCATGCATGATAAACCAAACCCTAGTAAATATAAATATAAATAAAATAAATGTTACTCCTATATAAACCTAGAAATTAACATGCATACATACCTATTATTATTATTATTATTATTATTATTATTATTATTATTATTATTATTATTATTTGTACAATTTAGTAAGTCATGCACCTTTCACGAAGATATATTATTATTTTAATTTATATGACAACTATCAATTCTCGTTTCTTACCTTTATTCTAACCTAATGAATTCATGCAAGAAAAAAAAATAGGTACATGTTAGGTAAGTTATTAATTGAACCGTAATTCTTGATCAAATTCTTCATTATTATTATTATTATTCTAAATAAGTGGGGGTACTTATTTAAAATTTGATCAAAATTAATAGATAGATCAATTGATCGATTTTATGAGAAAGATTATTACTAAAATCACTTGGATTGAGGATTCAAGGTCCAAGCTCCTCAACTAGACGAATTAGGTTTCTAAGGTAATAGTACATTCAATTAGAAAAAACTTAATGAATCAAGTTGAATGATATTAAGAACTCAAAAAAAAATTGAAGCGCCTGAACACTCTCTATCTAATATTTTGTATTCAGGGCCGAGTAACGACTCTTGGGCCTGATTCTTTTGTCTTACGTTCTTTTATTTATTAGGAGCTGAATTTATATTGGGCTCGGTTCTGTGATCTGGGTAACTTTGTTTCTATTATATATAATCAGTTCAATCCGGATCAAGTCCAGTTAAAGAAAAGATCGTTGGATTTTTTTATTTTAATATTGAAAAGTGAAAATTTCATTGATAATAAAACGTTTTTAAATATATAAAATAATAGGCAAGTTATTAAATTAAAATCGAAAGTCAATCAATATAAAAGTTTCGATTCGAATGAAATTCAAACGAGTAAGATAATTTTATCGATATCTTCTTTCTTCTAAATAGATGAGTCAATTATTTAAAGTTTGATTGAAACTTTTATAATCTATTAGATGGGTCAAACAATCGAACCATCGAATTAGGCTGATATTTATTTCACATAGCTTTTTTTTTTTATCAATCTAGATCGAATAGACATGAATAATGTTGATGTAGGCTTTCACATGACAATGAAATAAACTTTTGATTTATATGTTAATTAAATCCACAAAGAATACCTCACTCGTTAATATAATTGGAAATATGTACATATAAGTTTTATCCGTCAAAAACATATAAACATAAATAATATATTGTAAGCTTTTAATTGACTCAAATCAAACTTTAATTTATATGTATTATAATCCCTAAAGCATATATGTGTTAATCCCACTCGCTTACTATATAATTATTGAGGTTATGTACACATATATAGGTGAGAAATGATAAAATTTCTATTCAATGTATACTTTGAGATTATTTTACAAATAGTTTTAAAATATAAATATTCCACTAAATTTTTCTTCATTATTTTTAATAATTATAGTTATTTGATGACAAACTAAAATAATATATGATACGATCAAGTCAAAAATAATAACATAATCAAACTAATAATTGACTAGTTAAAGATTCTTCAAAAATATTTCAATATTTTCTACATTTGACTCGTACAAATATATCTAATTTATTACTATTACAATATAAACTAATTAAAGCTTAAATGCTAAACATAATCTCATGATCATATATAATTATGTAAAAAAATAAAATAAAACTTGCAAAGAGTTGACATTTAGGGTGTGTTTGGTATGAAGAAAACCATGAAAACTTCAAGAGTATATTTTCCTTTGATGCCAAATTTAGTGTTAAATTAATTAATCAGTCAAAGTTAATATAACTATTCTAACAATTTTACTATCACATTGTAATCAACATTCATACATAAATAGAAGGATTGAAATTATATAAACAATAATTAAGATACAAAAATTTCTACACTACCAATAAATTTTAATTTATTATATAATATATAAAATGTTAAATATCGTACTTTTAATTAGTACGTATTAAATTTATCTATAATTATCTTATACGTCAACAAATATGTCAGTAGTCAACTTTATTTCATGTCATAAATATTTTTGAAAAGATATATTTGTGATCATCAAAATTGTTAATAATTAAATTTTGTTTTGACTGACGTACGACTTGACTTATTTAACTTAATACTAAGACAATTTTTAAATAAATAATTAGAAAATTAAATAAAATTCATTATATGATATTATCCCTTTTCAATGTGTTAAACAAAGACAAATTTTGATATTTAAAAATTCACTTTTAACTTTTTATTTTTACCTTTATAATAACTATATAAATATCATAATAGTGAAAAAAAATTCAACACACTATATCATCATCACAAAATGATCTCATATATATATGATAACCTAAATATTAATTCAACAAAAACTCCTGCAAAAATCACAAGTACAACATACACACATACCTTAATACTATTTTTTTTTATAAATCCTCAATTTAAAATAAACATAATCAAAAATAAAATAAAAAAATTTATCAATAAAAAAATAATACATTTTTAACATAATTTTCCACGTAATAACATTCAAAGTGAATTACAAAACCAAACTTTTCATAATTTTATAACAATCTTTTCCACATTATATTATATCAGTAAAAATATCACTTTTTTTTTCCCTAGATTCATTCATGTTGAAATTTACCTGACCTGGTAACATTTTATTCAAAGTATAAAACAGTAAATCTTGATTTTTTTATTTAAAAAAACTATATTTGACGTCATAAATATCAAAAGGGCGACATGGGAACTCACGAAACTATAGGGGGTCAATCGTATCACTGTCCGAAAAATAAAAAAAATAATTTTTTTTAATAAATATAAAAAGAAGAATTTATTTTAAATTTGTATGAAAAAAAGAAAAAAGGAAAATTTTCTGTAAAGTATAGAAGAAGACCTTGCGGTGGGTGTCTGTCGTGCATGCATTTTGTGTATCCATTTTTCATTTTTCTTTCTTCATCTTCTTTGCTATGTAGACTCTGCATGCACACATTCAACTTTCTCTCTCTAAAAATCTGTAATTTTTTTTGTTTTCTCTCTCTAAAATTCTCTGCAAAATTGAATCTTTATCTGCTCTGTTTTTTTTATATCTTCATCGGAAACCACCGACCAACCACCGACCACCACCGTTAATTTTTTATTTGTTTTTTCTACAGTGTGTGTTTGACCCATTTTGATTCAGTTCAAGATTTTGTGTAAGTTATGTGCTCATGCTAAGGTTGATTTTTCATCTGGGTATTCGTTACATTTGATACTGAAGGTATTTTTTTTTAATTATTTGATCTGGGTTTATTGTTTTCTTGATGGGTTTTTTAGGGTTTGTGTTGATTTGAAAGATTTGTTGTTAAAGGTTTGATTTTTAGGGGAAAAAATGGGGTCAATGATTTGCATGAATGAGCTATGTCGTGCAACGACGTCGGTTGAGTGGAAGAAAGGATGGGGATTCAAATCCGGTGGATTTGCTAAGCTTTGCTACAACTGCGGGTAATGAATTTATCTTGTACTAGATTAATTTTAGCTGTTTTTGCTATATATCTGTGTTGATTTTTCTGATGTAAAGGGTAGTTTGGGGATATGGGGTTTTTGTGGATCTCTCTGAAATAGAGGGGGGCAATTTATATTTTCTTGTTGTGGAGAAATTTCTGATTGTTGCATTATGGGATTGTTCCTAAATTTTGGGTTTTTAGTCAAATATCACATTTGTGGCATATTGGTTTCTCCTTCAAGAGTGAGTATCCTCCACCTTTTGTTAGTGCATACTGTGATTACTTATTACGTGTAATAGTTTGGTCTTCTATGTGTATTTCGCAAAGTATGGAAGTGTTAATTTGGAGGAAGAAGAAGGAAGATTAGAATTCAAAGGACCTTTATGTTCTCATTTTCAAGCTTTTATCAAAAGAAAAATGAGTTTTACTTGATGAATTAGTGGTCATTGGAAATAAAGATGAGATCTTTCATTAGTTCTGGAAGAAAAATGAGTTTTACTTGATGTTTCCATGTTATATCTTAAAACACTAAGGCGCTTATAGTTAGATGCAACGAGCTCCAAGATAATAACTTGCACAAAATAGCTTATCGTTTGAGGCTGTAGTAGTTTCTTGCTTTGTTGTTTTTTGCTGGTCTTCCCATGTAAAATGGTATGTCAGTATCTTTGTCAACTTTTTGGTTGTTGATGACTTAATGTGGTTCTTTTTGGTTCTTGAAGTCAGAAGTATAAGTTGTTATAGTTGTTACCTTACATTATAGAAAAGAAAATCATAGTATAAGTTCTTATTGTTGGAAATTCAACTTCTTTATTAGAGCTCCCTTGTATGACACTGTTGTTGTTCCGGACTCATATTGCTATCATTAATTTTTTTTCTTTGCTCTTCTTTATACAAGCGTCACAAAGTAAGAGCCTTTTCATCAGTCTTGACTTATAGTTGACTTGTAATTTATATGATATTTCTGCCTAGCTATTTATTAGTTAATCATGCAATCAGTAAACGAAAGTTTTGTGATTTCTCCTCATTTTTGTCTGTAGATCTGCTTTTGAGAATTTCGTTTTCTGTGAAACATTCCACCCGGATGAATCTGGTTGGAGGGAATGCAGAACTTGTAGAAAGGTAGGTCACTGAATCTCATGTACTTAATTTGCATGGTCAACTATACTAGACTTGCATGGTCAACTAGTTTTTTTGATTCTATCTTCATTTGGTCTGGCAGCCTATACACTGTGGGTGCATTGCCTCAAAATATTTGTATGAGTACTTGGATTACGGAGGTGTTACATGTATAAAATGTGCACGTCATTTGGATGGTCATTCCATCAGGCCAATACAGGTATCCTTATTTTTTTTAAAAAAATTGTTTATTCATTTTTGTAGTAATTGCCATGATTTCTTCAAATCCGTTATTTCTTTTTTATATGTTATCCTTTGAGCCGAGGGCCTATCTGAAATAACCTCTCTACCAGTCGACCTCCCAAGGTAGGGGTAGGGTTTGCATAGTGTATGCAGTTAGTTGTGAAGTGTACCTAAAACATCAGTATCGCTGCCTCTCTCCCTCCTGTTCTGGATCAATAAGACTAATTTTTATGCTTATATAATCTCTCAGCACCATATTCATTTTCATCATTGTACTTGGATAGCTAATGCTTAACAGTAACTTGGTCAAGTATTTCATATATCCTTGTAAGTAGAAAAGGACAAATTAATCCGTTGGATCTTTTCATGTAAATTTGGTTACCAGCCAGCTTTTTGTGCTGATTAGTATACTTTAACATCCTTAAAAAAATCATTTTAACTTTATAGTAGTAGATCCTTGTTGTCTTAAAGGAGCATTATGTATAGGATGGACTTTATGGAAACACATATGTTTTGAAGGGGCCTTCTCTAGAAAGCCAAATGCTTCCACACTTCATTGTTTTCGCTTAAATTAGAAAATGTAAATGACTTAGAAGATTAACTTCTTTGAGCTCCCTAAAATTTTAGTATTTTAAAGCATTTTAGTGCAATTTATTTTATGAATAAAATAAATACGCTTATGGAGAAGGAGGAACAGTGAATTTCCCTCCAATACTTTTTACTGCAATAACTCAATATGAGGATGTGTGAACACGAAATATGCTGATAACCTCATTTTTAGGGAGATGAACCTAAAATAGCTTGAAGTCCTTGAGCTTTGTAAAATGGTTGTGCCTCATTCACGTGTTTTGCTCTATTTATTTACTTTATCGTATTTGATTAGTTTAGGGATTAAAAAAAGAAAAAATTGTATGAGAACTTTAGAGCATGTAAAAAATATAACTCAAATGAGTAAAATGAAGTAGTTTGTCAAAAATTCTCATACATACTTTGACTTGTATAGATATTAAGATAAAATGTTTAAGATTATTATAGCATGGTTAATAAAGAAGTGTTTATAATAATAATTTGGAATGTAACGACTAAGTAGTGGTTACAAAGACGTGAAATAATAAATAATAGTGGTATTTTACTCCTTTTAATTTAGGTGACACCATTTGGTTGGATAAGCAGTTTAAGATATGATTAAGAGAGAAAATTCACGTCTCATAAATTTGATAGGTGAATAGATTTTGAATTCTAAGAACTTGTGAAAATTGTATAAAATAATATTTATTAGTAGAATGGTGTGAAATATTTGTGAATACACCAAAATGGAAGGTTGTATAAAAATTGGCATAGGATTACTAATTTAAATTATTAAAGGAAGAATACTTTTCATCAATGGAAAAATGTCAAACTTATTGGAATGGATCAAAAAATTAAATTGGTGATTGTTGTTACTTGATTTTAAGGTTCATTGCAGTAAAGAAATGATATTGAAAATCTAGAATTGTTCATTTACACATGAAAATTTTGGATGAAAAAATATTTTGTTAAAGGAAATGGTCAAGAAAATTGTAAATAGAAAAGTAGATGGGACAAAATAATTTCTCTCCATTATGGGAGAAGAGTTAGGTTAATCGCAGTTTGGCCCCATGCTGGAGTACTGAGTAACCATCCAGAGTGAATTGTAACCTTAGTATATCACTTTTTACCCTTCACATAGTAATTCGGCAATTGATGCAGCTTTTTCACTTAAAGCAGACATTCTATGTGTTTTTTGGTTTTCTGGCGGTATTATAACTATATATCTGGTGTCTATATTGTGCCCATGCAACATTGAAAGACAATCCCACCAGAAAGCCAAAACCTAATCCCTGAAAGAAACAAACAAATTCAAGATATTGACGAATGAATTTTGTCTCTTTCTTTTAATTCACTTATCTAATCGGAGTTCGTTTTACGTGTGCTTTGAATGTGTATGCCCATTCACGTGGTATTTTACTAATTGTTGCATTCCCCGAAAGTATTCTCTTTGACAAATGTAGCTGATTGTTAGTTGACATAATTTGAGTCTTAATCATCTTATAAATGCTTTTGCAGATACCTGGTGATGATTTTCCTATTGGCAACTTGGGATCTAAGAGTGCAAAGCCACTGGGCATTGAGAATAAAATAGATGAGAATGACTTTGAACGAACAAGGTTTATGCAGACCAATGAGCCTGGTCAACTCTTTCAAACGCAGAGGAATGACAAGAAACAAGATACAATGCTTCCTATTGGTAATGTCGGCACATGCTTTTCGAATTTGAATCAGCAGAACATTGGGGCTTCTCTCTTTGGCAAACCCGATAATGAGAGACCAAGTCAAGGTGTTAAAGATATGTATGATTCGATCAATCAGCCGTCTCTAAATTTTTGTCTAAGTACTCCAATTGGTACTTCAAGTTCAGGACAGCCTTTTCTTGGTGGAGATGTTGAAGGAAGGGAACAAAGCAAAACTTCTTCCTTCCAACAGGGCCAAAGGGCACGCCATATATTGCCCAAGGCCCCCAAACCTAGTCCCACCTCAGGTTCTGAATCAGTCAAAGGAATGGTTTCACAAGCACGGATTGCAAGGCCACCTGCTGAAGGGCGTGGTGGACGCAGTCAGTTACTGCCTCGATACTGGCCTCGGATTACAGACCAGGAGTTGGAGCAAATAGCTGGAGAGTATCCTTGATGACATATTGTTTTTGGTTGCTATTATCTTTGAGTTGTGTATTGCTCCTATTTTGTTTTACTTTAACTTGAATCTCAGCTTAAAGTCTACTATTGTACCACTGTTTGAGAAGGTCCTAAGTGCCAGTGATGCGGGACGAATAGGGCGTCTGGTGCTTCCCAAAGCATGTGCTGAAGTAATAGTTACTTCTTCAGATTTTTATCTTCTTTGTGAAGTTTAGACAATATGATATCTTGCCTGTTATCTGTATGGCCTCGAATGGTTAGCTTGCGATGCACCTTTTCTGCTTAATCAATGCCAATTCTTCCTATGCAGGCATACTTCCCTCCAATTAACCAATCAGAGGGTCTACCTATAAGGATTCAGGATATTAAGGGTAAAGAGTGGACATTTCAATTCCGATTTTGGCCCAATAACAATAGCCGGATGTATGTTTTGGAGGGTGTTACCCCTTGTATACAGAATATGCAATTGCAAGCTGGTGATACTGGTAAATATCCATGCTTTCATCTTATAAAAAAAGATAATTTTTCATCTCTGGCAGAATGGCTAGTTATCAGACTCGCTGCCTTTCCTTTAGTTTGGCCATCAATTGATTCTGTATTTGATAGTGATTATGATTTTCAGATACAAATACTGATTATGGTCTTCTGTTGTAGTGATATTCAGTCGAATAGATCCTGGAGGAAAGCTTGTTATGGGATTTCGGAAGGCAACAAACAATGTTGACATGCAGGTTATCTACAGAAACATTGTTTGCTATAGTCAGCGCTCTTTTCCTGATTAGTGAAGTGAGTTTATTTCCCTCTTTTTGTATGCAAAACAGGATCCTCAAACGCCTAACCTTCCCAGTGGCAATGGCTCTGGAGAAACTTCATTTCCTGGCATGGCTGATAACTTCCCGGTGAGTTTTTACTCTAGCGTTCTAGGTCTTTTTGCAAAGCTGGTATTGTCACATGCTTGCAGCATTTGAATTTGCTCTTTCCGTAATGTGAATTCTTTTTGCCGTCAATCCTTGAAAAGAATGGAGGCAGGACAAGCGATGATACTATGAACCGGCAAGTGCCGATGTCAGAGAAGAAAAAGGCACGAAACATTGGGTCCAAAAATAGGAGGCTTCTTATGCATGCTGATGATGCTATGGAACTTAGAATCACCTGGGAAGAAATACAAGAATTGCTAAGGCCATCTCCAACTGCCAAGCCTAACATTGTTGTGGTTGAGGACTGTGAATTTGAGGAATATGAAGTAAGTGCAACCAAAATACGGAAGCCACAAAAATGGTCTCTTTACTTCTAATGCTATATTGTTCGCTTTTCATAGAGTCAATCAAGTTTAATCCTCTTTTTTTTCTTCCTCAATAGGAAGCACCAGTCTTTGGAAAGAGGACGATATTTACTGCTCGATCTTCCGGGTAAGGGAAAGACTAAATGTACCGAGTGAAACTTATTTGTAGTTCTCTATCATGTCAATGGATTAACTTGTGCATACCAATGTTATCAAAAGCAAAAAACGCAAAAAAGCTGTAAGATCTATTGTGATTTGGTAATATGTTTTCACCTTTGCCTTAGCTGCTCATATCAAAACTACACTTACGAGAAATGTTTGGTTGCTATCTGTCTGATATTTTGTTTTTGTTGGACTTCAATGCTGATCTGTGTTGTACCGTTGCACAGGGATCAGGAGCAAT
The DNA here is from genome assembly GCA_032847665.1 of Solanum chilense. NCBI lineage: Eukaryota > Viridiplantae > Streptophyta > Magnoliopsida > Solanales > Solanaceae > Solanum > Solanum chilense. The sequence continues at coordinate 55,748,675 of CM064968.1, read as the reverse complement.
GGGCTCAATGTGACAGCTGTTCTAAATGGCGTAGATTGCCGCTGCACATTCTCCTTCCTGCAAAGTGGACTTGTTCTGACAATATTTGGGACTCAAGAAGGTGTATATCTGGTTCCTTTGATCTCCTACTTCAGATTCACGTTGAGGCTAGACTAGTTATATCTTTTTCATTTTTAAGATATCACATAGCTAAAAGAAAAAGAAAATTTGCTTTTTACCCATGTAGTGGTCTCTCTCTTGGTAGGTAAACCATAAACATGGGTGTAATTCCGCTCTACCGAATTTAGTGGCTTCCTACTGTGATATTGGTAGTCTGTACAAACTAAAGATACATTTGTGTTAGATGAATGCATCGTGTTTTCAGATGCATTTGCTTTGTTTCATGTGTGCCTGTGTGTTCTATGGGAATTGGCCTATACAAATTTTGTGCTATTTAATATATCCATATATTAAATAGATACTCTCTGAAGAATGACTGCTTCTTACCCTTTTTCTGCAAACTTTATTACAGATGCTCTTGTGCTGCTCCTGATGAGATTAGTCCGAGGGAACTGGAAGCTCTCCTTCGAGTTGGCAAGGGTATTGAATATCTTTTCTCATTATTTAACAGAAATCTTCCCTCCTCTTCTTTTACCTGCTGATTGTTTGTTAATGACACAATCTTTACAAGGATACATATATATATATACATATATATATATATATATATATATATATATATGTGTGTGTGTGGACAAGAATAACAACATGTGATTTAAATGGGTCTATTGCTGGTAGAATTAAGGTATGAATGTGCTAAAAGGTCACTTTTCACAAGGAATAAATAGTTCTATGTACAAGCTTCGTTGAACCATCAATTCTGTGCATTTTGTAAATGCAAGTTTAAGGACTCACTTTTCCGTTTACTTGCATATACAAAATACACCTTTCTGTCAGGAATTGATGGTTCATTTTGAAGCTTTAAGGTTCATTTTTTTAAAAAAAAAAGACATTTCAAAAAAGTGAGGTTAAGGAATTTCTGCTACACTTCTCTCTCCTGATTCTAGGAAATCGACTTTTCATTTATACTGTGATGTTCATCTGCTCAAAGTATTACACTTTAGGAAATCTGTTTCACTATGATTGGTGGGGAAGTTTTTTTTTTTTTTATGTGATATTTTAATTGCACAATCCATATCTCACGCCTCCTAACATCCTAAAGAGCTGCCAAATAAAATGTGTTACATTGATGTTCCTTCGGGATTCCAGCAAGTTCGAGAGCTTCTTTGTTGCCACCCGACTTATGAAGGGCTTTATGATGAATGTGTCTAATTAATTTTGAAAATAGTAGATGCATTGTAATTCTTGTATGAAACACTTCATAACTTGAAACACATGAATTATGCTTACCTTTGTTTAGATAATCTGAGTCAACTCACTATTAGTGTCTCCTCATTCCAGATCCTAAGAGGCGAAAACTTGTAGAAAACAATGAAGATTTAGAGTCTTCTGGCCTAGATGCCTTGGCAACAGTTGCTGCAAGTGACATGGGAGATAGCATTGGCGACATGGGAGAGCCATCAGTTGGAGCCACAACAAAACATCCTCGGCATCGCGCTGGTTGCACTTGCATTGTGTGCATTCAGCCTCCAAGTGGGAAGGGCAAGCACCATCCCACGTGTAAGTGCAATGTCTGTTTGACTGTGAAACGTCGTTTTAAAACACTCATGTTGCGTAAGAAGAAAAAACAATCAGAACGAGAAGCAGAACTTGCACAGGCAAAAGATCAGGTCCCTCCTAAAGATGAATCAGAAACAGACGGGATGACGAGTGGAGTAGAGTTGCTTCAAATGAATCATTCCGAGAATGAACACATGAATCACTCTGACAATGAAAGGAATTCAAACGGGGATCAAGTGGAGGAGTTTGGACCTGGGAAGGGACAGTTGGACCTGAACTGCCATCCAAACCGTGATGACGACATGCTAGCTGAGGCCACTGCTGGAATGAGCATGACCTCCCTTGTTAATGCTACCAACCTACCCCTGGAGTATCTAACGCAGAATAGGCTCGAGAGCTTGGGCAACTCTTTACTGTCACAAGCTGCCAGTGAGAGTGAAGGGCACCATCCTGATAATGGATTCGGGAAAACTGCAGATGTTGAATCAGGGGGTAAAGGCGCCAAAGCGTAAATTAAGTCTCTACCTTCAGTTTGGTAATTTCTTGTGTTTTTTCCAGTTATATTATATGAGCCTTTTGTTAAGATATATAGTGTTGTTCACAACCTCATTGTTGAGGTGTTATACATACTCACAGTTGAAGGAGTCTGTTGTGTCTTAAATTCCTTCACTTTTTGTTGGTTCTCATACATACCTTCTGCTGGAAAATGTACTTTTGTTATTTTACCTAAACTGTACTCTATCAAGGAAAAACTACCAAAGTTCAGGGATGTTTGTCACATCATTTACTTCCTTTTAGGTTGCACCAATATTTTATCTTCTGATATGGCGGATCCAAGATTTAAAGTTTATGGGTTCTAATTATAGGGGTGTGCAAAACTTGGTTTAACCGATGAATCGAACGGAGAAAAACTGGGTTTTGGTTATTCTTTCTAAAAAAAAAATACTAGGTTATTGGTTCGGTTTTCGATTTTATGATTTTGGTTGATAATCCTATATAATCATTATAATTACTATTTCATTCCTAATTATATAACAATGACTTTGACATTGTACCAACTTTATTTCCTAAATTTTAGTATTAATTTTGACCATGGCTACTCAAATTAGTCTTTCTATTGTGACACACCCTCTCTATTTAATTTTAGATTTTATTATATTTGACTGACAAAGGCATGCAAATTAATGTTATTATCGCAATGAGAACAAATTTGAATAATACGGTCTTAAATTTATATTCTTACTGCTATTTCTATTTTATGACTATCTTGTATACATATTGTTGCTACTATTTCTATTTTATGAATATCTCGTATACATGATTATATGAGCATTATATTGTTGATTATCGATCAAACTATTAAGGATCAAAATCGCTTAATTGACAATAGATAATAAATATCTTAGTGGTTTGATAATCAAGCCAGTGTGTTCACAAATCAAAAATTTATAAATAGTACATAAAATTAGACAAAATCCGTTGATACGCACCTAGCTCCAAATAGTATTTGTTATGTTTCAATTTACGTGACATGTTTTTTTTAAGTATGTAAGAAAGAATGTTGTGTGTTTTTATAATTATATTTGACTTTAAAATTTCTTATTTATCCTAATGAAACGATTTATAGTTACATTTACTCTCACACAAATGATCAAGGAATATTTTAGACCACAAATTTTAGAAGTTCTCCTTAGACTTTTATGTCAAGTCAAATGATGTCACATAAATCGAGTCAGAGGAAGATTTATGCAATAAATTGCTTTGTCTTCGGTGTACCTTGGTTTCATCAGTCTCACTCGCTCACTTACTGGAGTGGCTGGGACTAGATTGATAGAGCACATGACATCTACATCGTTAAGCTTCTGACTTGCTTTCCTCTCTTCTTGTCGTTGACAACTTCAGTCAACCTAGTTCTGAGCCTTCTCTTCTACTCTATCTGCTTATTAGTGCCTTGAATACGCAGGGAAAAGACGTTTAAAGTGGAGGAAAAATCTCCCTATACCAAATTCACCATTTTAAAGGGAAAAAGTGATTGATACTTCTTTCGTCTTAAATAATTTATCATATCTCTCTTTTACACGTTCCTTTAGAAAACATTTATTTGGAAGCTTCTTTTCTGATTGTTATTTATTTCTCTCTTCATTAAATATTTACTCGATTGATCAACTACAATAAAAAAGACATTTAGTTGTAATAGGTTATTCTATTAGCGACCACAAAATTTTTCAACAATAATTGAGTTAATGTCTATCGCTAAAGTCTTGACCGACATTTATATTTAGTATTGATTATACTTATATTTACTATAGTTGCTAAATACAATTTAAAGGCATTTATATTATTAGTGCAAATTTCGTTATTTGTTTTAGGAAGTGCTTGTAATCTTATATAAATGAGAAAAGTTGTCTTAAACTTCTAAAATGACAATTTGAGACAATAACTTTTAAAAATCACAGATAAATTGAGTGAACAGCTCAACGAAATGCAATAATAACCATTTTAGGAGCCCTATTTGAAAAATACTAGCTGAAATTTACAAGGTTTTTGGATTTTGGCTGCTTCAAAATCAACTTCAGACAACAGTTGAAACAAATTAACATTATTGAGTAAGTTAATATCAATTATTAATATTTGAAAGATTTAATGACTAAAAATCGCATCTAAACTTTATCTTTTTTGCGAGTTTTATATCCCAACTATCCATTATTTTATTTATTAGCCTAAACCATCACTTCTTTTTGTATTAAAACGCATCTCCGTGATGAATTGGCCAAATATTTGTTCTCAATCGATTGGAAAGCTTGTGATAGATGATAGTCAGAAAACATGTACAAATAATTTGAAAGAGCTAATAATTAAAAAAAGAAAACATGAACTATTACTTTTTCGCGGATTTCATACCTTAACTATCAATTGTTCTCATTACCCACCTAAATTATCACTCCCTTAAAACACACATTGATAATAAAGCACAAAATGCATTAGGCCAATTCCGCATCAAGATGTGTATTGATACTAAGAGAAACTCGCGAAAAAATGATGGTTTAGACAGGTAAATAAAACAATAGAGGGTTGAGGTATGAAACTCGCCAAAAAAGGTGACAGTTTTAGTTGTGTTTTACCATTAACTACTATCCTTTAGCTTGCAATTTGTATCCACTGATTTAAATCAGTCATAAGGACCTAAAAAAGTAACTATTTCTAGAGTGAATATGTACATGCTCACAGCTTTCTCCACAAAGACATGATGTACAATAACATTCATCTGAAGTTTACGTATCTAACAAAATACACAGGAAGCTTGACATTTACATGATACAAAAAAAATATACAAGGCCATACCTCTGCTTAAGAAAACAAAAGGCTCTCATACAAGAGCGAAATTTCTTCAAAATAAATACCTACGGTATCATGTTTCTCCACTTGTCCTTCAAGTCAACCTGCACAAAATTGTTTAGACTTCATAAGTAGGAGTAATATAAGACCAGTCTATAAATAGTAGTAGTATCAAAAAACACTTACTGCTGTCCTCGCTGAAAATATGTTAGGATAAGTGTTTAAGATGAACTTCCAGTTTCCAATACCATACCTACAAAAAAAAAAAGGAAAACAATTAGAGCAGTAAACCTTGTGTCGTTATTTCTTTAAAATCAGAGGAAGTAAGAGATGCTTCATACTTCCGTACACCAGCTCTCAAAGTTTCTTCTTCCAGCGAACTCCATTTCGTAACCTTTCTCCTTGTGGTGATCTTTTTATATTCATACTTCTTCAGGGGAGAAACTCTCACCGTCTTTGGCGTAGGTAATGTAACCCTATTTGCTATACTTGGTGATCCTTCAGTTAACTTGTCTAGGAAATCATCCAACTGTATACAATTCAGCGTTTGTTTCCATTAGCACACATAAAATTACAAATTCGTTTCCCTCAATTTGGATATTTTTCTCAAATAAAGTTTGGGTGCCTAGGACAATTTTTTTCAAACAATAATATGCTTTAATGTTTATGCTATAATATTCCTTTGGCAAAACCAAATCTAGAGCTAATATCTGATCTAACCCCTCTAATCTCTACTATACAAAGAATATTTACATTACTTGACTCGGCAAAAAGTTTTGCGCATTTGGTTACAAATAATCATTTAGTGACTAGGCTAGTAAAGCTTTGATTTTGAGGATAAAAAAATACTATCTTGCATTGAAGACTTCAAGTTACTATACACTCAAGAGCATACTAAAGAGCATTGTGCATCAATACATGCCAAGAAGCAGAGCATTTGACTGTGTATTTTTAAGCAGGTGAAATTTTTTTTTGATGCATATACCTCAATTGGATTGGCAGTAGTGTTTTGGTTCACTTGGTCTGGCTTGGATGCAGCACTTTGATGAAAATTATGCTGCGCCTCACATTTGTCCCCACTAGCTTGAACCGATCTGCCACGGGAGTCCATTGGAGGAGGGGCTCTGTCACTGCTATTCCCAGCAGGCTGATGACCCATATTATCCCTTGCCAAATGAGACAAAGTCTCAGCATAACGTAGTGCCTCAGGTAGAGGATCCTTTACCATAGCACGCAGCTCCAATGAACTCAATTTAAGTGCTTTCTCTGCTTTCTGTATTTCAGCGGAAGAGGGTAAACCATCCTGTCCACCTCCACCAGATGCCTTAAGTTCTAATTCAGTAGAATCATTGATCCTGACACCTTCTCTGGTGCGTTTGAAAGCAACATGCTTCTTCCTGCGCAATGCAGTTCCTTTGGACACTTCTGCAAGCAGAAAAACAATCATCTAAACATAAAACTCATGAGATTTATACGAGTTCAGCAAGCAAAATGTCAAAAAGTAATCCTTTACCCCTTAATAAGGATAAACTGATAATGGTATTACTAAGAAATGTCAAAAGTACTCCCCTTTATAATATCTAATCAAGGTGCCCATATAAACTACAAAAAAAACACACATAATTCAGCATTTAACACCAACATACAGAATTTGGTCATCATTCATGAACTGGAGAAATAAGCAGATAATAGGTACAAATTTATCATTCAAATTTGATCTTATCATAGAGTTCAATAACACATTACCTCTGTTATTTTCCCGGCGAGCTCCTTCTTTGTTCAACCCTCCAAAAAGTGTCTTCATTGTCTCATCAGACTGGTAAGCTTCCGCCACAACATCAAGAAAAGGAGACCCCGTTCTCTCTTTAGCTTCTCTAACAAAAAACTTAACCGACTCAACAGCAACTATGGCTTTACTCTTCCTTATCACACTGTAAGAACACTTATCATCCCATAAAGCCGCCTCTATTTCATCCCTCCAATTCCATAACTCTTCCGATACAAACCCTACATTCTTTATTTTCTCCGTTAAATTGATTTTCCTTTTCCATATCCTCCTTACTGCGTCAAAATACTTACCTTTATCACCTCCTGTCCCTTCACTATTCAGAAACTTCACCGTACACTCCACTGCCACCGCACAATACGCAGCTTTCATAACCTCTGAAGCTTCAATCCCATCTTGATGATTTAGTTCCTCAATCAGTTCCAGAAAATCGAGGATTTTCTCATTAACTGAACCGTTAGAAATCTCAGATTCGATTTTTCGGATAAGCAGCGCCTTTTTTAGATTCGGCTTGTCGTTTGGAAGTGGAAGAACGTGAATGAAGCCGTTAAGAACGCTGTCGTCGAGCGGTTGCCGGAGGATGAATTCGAGAATCCAATAAGAAATGTCAGTGTCGATATCCATTCGTAAAAGCATGAACTGGAACCCTAAAAACCCAAAATCCTTCGTAGCTATTGCTAGGGTTCCTTAAGAAATCAATATTCGGGTCGGGCCAGGTGATCCTCGGTTTCTTCGCCGGTTGCATAAATGCTCCGAACAATATACTCCGGCGATGCTACGATTATATATAGGGCTCCTTCGTTTGATTCAAATTTCAAATAGAATCGTCAAGTCCTGAGTACGCTGTTTCTTAATTTGTAACAGAACATTTTATATCTACGAACATTCAATTTTATATAAATTTTTAAGTTTATACAAGTAATTTGTATAATGAGATCTATATATGAATAATTATAAGCGTATATAATGAAAATATATGTATTTGTATATATATTTTTCTATCGTTTTATACAAAAACAAATATATTTTATGTAAAAAATGTAAATGACTAATTATATATCAAAAATGTCTAATTATATATCGAATCAAATGACAAAAAAAAAATTCTATAAATTTCAATTGAAATAAACTATAACGATAACATTTAATTTATATAATTAAATATATTTGATTATTTTAACACCTTTTGGATGGTTGTTATTTCTAATCCTTCCGTTTGATTTTATATGTCATTTTTTACTTTACAATTGAATTTAAAAATGATGTAATTTTACCCTTTTATAATTAATTAATTATTTTTTAGACTCAAATTTTCAATAAATGAATATAAATTAATTTATTTTGATTAATTAATTTAACTAATGAACATGAACCATTTACTTAGCTTTTCTAAGTTGGTGAAATGTATATTTTCAAAGCTAATAAGTCACAAGGATAAAAAAGAAAAAATTATGCATTGATTTATGAAATGTCAAGTATTATGGACTAACTATTTTAATAAAGAATGACATATAAAATAGAACGGGAGAGTATTATTAGTTTAAGTATAATGTATGTTTTGATCGTTACTTAGATTATATTTGAATTGTATAAGGTTATATCTATTGTTAGATAACAATGGATAGACTCGTTTTATGTAGCAATCTCATTGATGTGAACATTTTCTTCTCATTTGTCTTTATTTATTATTGTTGATAATTATATTTTATCATTTACTTTACGTTTTCATAGTAGCTCAAGTTTGTACCTTACATTTCTTACATATTTACCATTCAAATTATAAAGGTGCGACAATTGATATTTGAATGATAAAACCAATTCAAAATGCATTACAAATTTTAATACTTATGAGAATATTTGCAAATTAATTTATAGGGGGGGAAAATATGTAATGTAAATTCATAGTTTCTTCATAAAGTTAAATATTGTATGTATATAATTTCTAAAATTGACATAATATTACAATCTAACACTCATAATATAAGAAAGTTACATAACGCACTTTATTGTGTTTGGAGTTATTTACCTTTAAAATTAGAAATTAATATTTATTAATTCTTATAATTTGTTTTTTCAAAGATGGACTTGTATTCTAGAAATTCTAATTTTATAAGTATTATGTTTGGAATGCATTTACATATTAGAAGCAATGAATGTTGTAATATGTTTGGATTCATTTTCTAGATATTTTAATTAATGTAAGAAAAACCATGAATGTAGTAATATGCTTGGGTTCATTTCTAGATGTTTCAATTAATGTAAGACAATTGTCTACATTCAATCACTAATATGAAATAAGTCTTTATTTCCAAGCGTTATATTTGTTCAACTTTTATTAATATTAAATAATAATTTATGGTGAATATTAGACTTCAATGTTCCTTATACACCTATTAAATCTTCTTCCAATATTTTATTTCACTGAATACATATTAACTTGAATTAAAACAAATTTAATTTTTTACATATTATTGAGATTAATCATATAACATATAATGAATTTGTAAATAAATTTATTTACGTGAATCAAACCACAATCTTAAGACAAGAGGTTATCATATGAGTGCAACTCGTGTTGCAACTCAAATATTTCGTGGATATAATCTTTTCACAGACACAATCACATGATCCGCAAAAAAAAAAGCTAATCGAAATTCAATTAAAAAATTTAAAAATGTAATTCTAATTAAAATAAATTTAAAAATTTATATCTTATCAAAACTAATAATAAAATGTATAATCAAATGCTATTCATATCGCAACCAATCAATTTTCCTAAATATTTCATTAATACATATTACCCCAATAGTAGGCACAATCACATGACTCGCAAGGATAAAGCTAGCAGGAATTCAGTTAAGAAGCACTAATTTAATTATTAAATTAAAAAAAAGTATAAATATTAGTGGTGCAATTTTCTTCGCTCTCATTCTCATTCTAATAATAATAATGCTTCAACTTCTATCGAACACTTAGCGCCTTTGTCACTTTGTCCATTTTCGTGATCCGAAGCTTTACAGGTTCATCTTCTTCCTCCATTTTTCTCTCTCCTTTTTACTTGTTCGTATAATCGTATGAATACTGAAAAAATGATTCAGTTTTTCTATGAAGTATCAGATCTATAATTTTGCATTTTGGTAATCTTCTTCATATATTAACATATTCTTATTTTTTAAATTAAATTTCTCTGCATTTTTATTGAATTTGTTGTTCGTGTTTGGATCTGTATATATCGTCGTTGAATATATCTCGTTTTTAAATATATTTGAACGTTTTGTTTTCAGCTGAGCTGGTTTTGTATGATTCATGGACGCACGATTGCGATAAGGTGAAAAAAATAAAACTCGTTTGTCAAATTGTGAGATGATTTTGTATTTAGTTTATGTATGAAAACTTATATTGATGTGTAGATTTTGAAGTTGGAATTGGAGAAGGAGTGAAAATGACAGAAAGCCAGAGGTTTCAGCTGGGGACCATTGGAGCACTGACTTTGTCGGTGGTGTCTTCTGTGTCCATTGTAATTTGCAATAAGGCGCTAATTAGCACATTAGGTTTTACATTTGGTGAGTTTTGATAACTTTTTTCGTAATGCAAATAATGGATGGTGTTTTGTTGTTTTTCTTTTGTTCATGTTCATTAGTGTAATAACTAATCTTTACAAGTGAATTACTTACATGCTTCGTGAAATTAGGCACCTGCTTTATAATTGATAGTATTTAATTTACCTTAAAAGATGATTTAGCTGATACATCGAAATAGAGGATAATCAACATAGAGGATTTCATATAGCCAATAACAAATATTTGGATTGAAGGATAGTTGATTGATTCATTGATTGTTTTAATCTGGTTCTATGAGATTCACTAAGAGCTTGTGCAGGAAAGTTTCTAAGTTTCTAAGATTGTCTCGTTTCTTCGATTGGGATGAATGTTCCGACCTCAACTAGCTTGGGATTGAGACATAGATAGTTGTTGTTTGGGTGAATGTGATTCAGTGAACGTCAATATTCTCTGTTGAAAAATGGGTTCACCTATGTAATTAGTTAAACAAAAGTTAAACAAAAGTTAGAACATAATGGAAATGAAAGATACTTCTAGATATTGCGCATTCGCATCTAAAATAAATTTGGTTGTCAGTTGACACTTTTTTTTGGTTATAAAAAAATTGATAAGGAAATAGAGAGTTGGGAAAAGGATGATCCAATTTGGATCAGGGGATTGTTGATTTGTTGACACTTCTATTTTGGTACCTGCAAAACCTCATAAAAGAAAATTTTTATTTCTTATATCATTCTGCTTTGAGTTTCTAACTTCTTAAATTTTTCTCTCAGCTACGACTTTGACAAGCTGGCATCTTTTAGTTACATTTTGTTCGCTCCATGTGGCAAGATGGATGAGATTTTTTGAGCACAAGCCTTTTGATCCAAAAGCCGTTATGGGCTTTGGAATACTGAATGGGTCCTCTATTGGACTTCTTAATCTAAGCCTGGGGTTCAATTCTGTTGGATTTTATCAGGTTTTTTCCTTTTCCTTTTAGCGGTTAATGACTATCTGGTTTGAATGTTCTTTACCTGGGATCCTGGCTGCCTTAAATAGTGATTTATCTGGATAAGATCTTCTCCCCCCCTTCCCCCTTCCTCCCCCTTTAATCTTTATTCTCATTTGCTGTCCCCTTTTTCTGGAGCTATATTTCAAGGTATAGCAATGTATCCACTGGGATAGCTTTTCCTCATAAATTAGTTTTCTGGTGATTACTTGTTTGGAGTAGTTAAATTTTATAAGATCTAAACTAGAAATTGCAACTTGTTCCACTGTAACCTTAAATTATTCATATCACGATGTGCTACAAAAATCTTATTATGAAATGCTTAATGATCATTATGAAATTAATTATCAACATACATAGCTAGCTGAACTGTAAGGTTCTTTTCTATTTTCATTTATTGGGGAGGGGCAGCAAACTTTTTCCCTTTTGTGGAAACTACTTTAGTCTTTACATAATGTGATGAGATTCTCTTGTTCCCTATCGGTCTCGAACATTCATCACAAACTCAATTCTAAGTTGTCTCTACAAACCAAGCCTTTTAGTTTCTAACTGATTTCAGAATCTAAAATGCAGTTTATTTTCCTGATTTTCTTCATTTTTTTGCATTTTAGATGACAAAATTAGCAATCATCCCCTGTACAGTTCTTTTGGAGACTCTTTTCTTCAGGAAAAAATTCAGGTAAAAGTACTCAACCTTGACGTTCTCAAAATGACTTTTTTTTTCTGTGATGACCGTGGTGTCCAGGCCAGCTTCCGCGCACCTCGACTAATTCCATACCGGCAAAACGATGTCTTTATTTTTTCCAGAAAAAGTTCTTAAAAAATCAGTTACGTTACACTAGTTAGATAGAGGATCACACTACATTAACTTAACATCTATTTTTGAGAAAATTTCTCTTCCAAGCATATCAAACATAGGAATCTTATCTCATTTTATTAAGCTTGGAACATTACATTGGAGAATAAAATTGTCAACATGTGGTTTGCTTGAACCGTCGAACCAGAAGTAATTTCTTGGAACAATTAAGAGTCTGAACCCTATGTCTTGTCCTTATCTAGAAAGTTGAATGTCAGAGGTATAACATAATTCCCATATACAATTGTTTCTATACTAGATTTATGGCCAATCATCATCCATAGTTAAAGGTTGAGCCAACATGGTTAAATGAGATAGTGGAAGACCAAGTTTTTTGACAAGTTGTGCTTTTGATATATGTATGTTCCTTTAAAATGTTACTGATCATTAAGATTCTTGGAGCCAAGCCATCTCTGCTTATTTTGGGTCTTTGATAATTTAAAGACCCATTCCACATTGTCTATTATTATTAATTTTATTTTTTTTGGTTTTATCACTCTTAGATAGTTTGTCCTATTTTTATGCAATGTTCAGAAACATCCTTGTCAACATGAATCGAACTCTTTTTCAAGTTATGTCTTTCTTGTTTAATTCAACTGTTGACTACTTATTTAAGGCTGAGCTAGACACAATTTTAAGGTTGCAAGTGACTGGTGGATTATCAGATAAATGTAATAGTAATGGAGCAGTAAGTGAGGGAACTATCGGGAAAGGTGGGTGCACATGAAGAGAAATTTTTACTCAAGTGAAGTATCTCTGTGCAAAAAAAGAGCTTCTTTGGCTCCACAATTTTGACCAAGCAACCTCTATGTATCTCTTGGTCTGGAGTGATGCTATTGCCCTATAAATTGATACTTTTATCTAAATTACATTCTGCGTTCATTTACTTTTTGCTTAAGCATTTATGGAATTACCCTTTTAGTTGTACATTTTTACTAACAATTTGATTCCTGTCTCAACTATGATCTGCAGTAGGAATATCCAGCTTGCACTTACCGTTCTTCTCTTTGGGGTTGGAATTGCAACAGTAACTGATTTGCAGCTCAATTTACTGGGTTCTGTTTTATCTATGTTTGCAATTGTCACCACTTGTATCGCGCAGATTGTATCCTTTGCTGTATGGTCAATCAATTTTTTTAAGTTCTTTCCCTTACTGGCTCTGCTTACTTCATAAATCCCCAGTTTAGCAACCTTATTTTTTGGCAAATAAGACTTCAAATTTTTATGGAAGTTGTTTTGTATGTGTTAGAAAATGATGTTGGACCTATATTCACAGCTATTACATTATATCTTCTCTTGTTTGGATATCTTAACCCATCTTCTTAGATGACGAATACCATCCAGAAGAAGTTCAAGGTTTCTTCAACCCAGCTCCTGTATCAGTCTTGTCCTTATCAATCAATTACTTTGTTTGTAGTAGGACCATTTTTAGATGGGCTTTTGACAAATAAGAATGTATTTGCTTTCAACTACACACAAAATGTGGTGGTAAGTTAGAAAATCATTTTCAATTTTAAGCTAGATAATAGCATTTAGCACTATTTGTTAACTTTAAGGTGTTGATGGCAGGCCTTTATTGTTCTATCCTGCCTTATATCCGTCTCTGTGAACTTCAGTACTTTTTTGGTAATTGGCAAGACTTCTCCAGTCACTTATCAGGTCCTTGGGCATCTAAAAACATGTCTTGTTTTGGCCTTTGGGTATGTTCTACTTCGTGATCCCTTCAGCTGGCGAAACATTCTGGGTATCGTCATTGCTATGCTTGGGATGATACTCTATTCATATTGTTGTTCCATTGAGAGCCAGCAGAAGTCTATAGACGCTGCCTCACTTCTGTCTCAGGTATTACACCTTTGTTTTTTTGTGCCACATTGTACTAGACAAAAAAGGTATTTCATATTATCATACGCCAACTTGTGCAATATCTTGATTTGCAAGATGATTGTTAACGATGTTCAATAGTGGCCAAGACTACCTCCCTTCATTCCAGCTCATTACACTAGTACTAGATTTGCAATATTTCTTCTGAAATGGTTTAGTTAGTGGCATAAGTCGTTAGAGGAGCAGATCTAGAAGAAAGTTGTAATTAAATCCTTGTGCTCCCTTTACTACCTCATTGTTTGTCACCTCATTACACTGCACTTCTAGACGAAAAGAAAAGGAAACTTACAAGATGGTTTAATTAGTTAGTGGCATGGGTCATGGGAGAGGCAGATCTGGAAGAGAAGTAAACTCTAAAACCTTATGCTCCCTTCATTTTAAACCACTACTCTTCTAGTGCTTATACCGAATGTCACAGCTCCAGAAGCTGGTGGGGTTGTGTTTTATTATCATCTTTCCTTAGTACATTTAGAACATAGATTTACTAATTCTCTCTGTTTCTGTGGTTGAAGGTAAACGAAAGTGAAACCGATCCTCTAATAAATGTTGAAAAAGGCTCTGGCAATTTACCAGATAGTGTTGTTGCTCAGGCCCCTAGCTGGAATTCTAGCAAGGATCAGCACGTATAAAGCTTCTAACGGTTGGCTATTGGCTAGCCGTTTGATCAGAGTATAGGTAGACATTTTCAGCAATGAAGATATGTGTCTGCAAAGTTTTCCATACGTCATACAATGTGTTACAACTTACAACATTTGAAAAGAATATAGCTTTCTATTTTGCATTGCAGTTAGTAGATTTGAAAGTATAAGAATAGCTGTCGCAACTTAGCATTTTTGTTATCGAGTCTTGTACTAGTTAGACACACTTATATACTATACAAATTTACCTAGTTCAGTATTATGTTCCTCAGCAGCTCTCACATTATTTCTTTCTTGGATTAGTTTATGTTCATAGGAAGCAAATGACGATGTTGAATTCGAATTGATTATATTTTGCTGAAGTCTTTAATTTTTTTAGTTCTCGTCCCTTCCCATATATGAGAATTCTACATAGTAACTTTCAATATTTAATTGAGAATGATGTAAATTTTCTCTTCCCCTTTCCCCTTATTTAAGGTGATTACATAAAATTGCTACATTTCTACTACTGCTTAAAAATTTCAATAATTAATTAAACATTCTTTTGTATAACATTTTTTAATATGCTTTTATCATATTTTAATTACTAATTATTGTGATTTATAGTATATGATATCTAATTGGATAGCTTTGATAGGAGTAATAATCTATCTTTTAATTCTCACTCAACATTTCATATTCAGACTTTCTTTTTTGTGTATTTACTTCTTCTAGGAGCTCCCTTTTTGCTTATTTAATGATTTAAATTTTATAATTTAAAGTTAAAATGAAAAATATTTATCATTTAAATAACACTTTTGATTTTATTTAAGCATATTTAACGCGTGCACCCTAAACCCAACGACAACAACAAAGAGAAAACATTCCTTTCATTTTAATTTAATTTAATTTAATTTACATGGCATTATTTATTGAAACAAAAATTTTCAGAAAATAAAGAATATTTTCTCAAATTGTATAAGGAGAATATTATAAATTATATAATTTTTTTTAAAAAATTACGACGGACTAAAAGTGTAATTTTGCATCCAGCGCCGGCGAAGTAAAGCAGTCGGATGACTTTCTCCGCCACCTCTTCTCCTTCAACAATCTCCGGCTTTTGACCCGACCCGTTTGTTATCTCTATTTTCCCCTGCACCCGCTTTTTCTCATAAACAACAATGGAGAAAAAAGGGAGCTCGAAGATGAATATTGCGATAATCCATCCCGATCTCGGAATCGGTAAATTATTATCTACACATAATTATGTTTCTTTCATAGATCTGTTTATCATTGCAATTTTTTGAATCCTTGATCAAAATGAGTTATTGGTGGAAGATCATAAATTTCAAAAAAGATTGGGTATAATAATTATTTGCATCAATGAGCAGATCTATTGGTTAATTGAAGCATATTTTATCATGTTTAGGTGGAGCTGAAAGGCTAATTGTTGATGCTGCTATGGAACTTGCTTCTTTAGGGCATAAAGTTCACATTTTTACTTCACATCATGATAAAAATCGATGTTTTGAGGAGACTCTGTCTGGTTAGAAATCTTACTTTCTATACTCTAGTTATATACTAAACAAACATCCATTGTGCCCTTACTGATGTGAATACCACTTTACAGGTGTGTTTGATATTACAGTTTATGGTGCTTTTCTTCCTCGACATATCTTTTATCGGCTTCATGCAGTATGTGCTTACTTGCGGTGCATGTTTGTTGCTCTCTGCTTGTTGTTTATGTGGCCTTCATTTGATATAATTCTAGCAGATCAAGTCTCTGTTGTTGTTCCGATATTGAAGTTAAAGAAGTCTGCTAAGGTATTTTGATGGATTTGATGAAATCAACTGCTATGATATGATCATTGAGATATATTAAGTTTATACCTCATGCAGGTTGTATTCTATTGCCATTTTCCAGATCTTTTGCTGGCGCAACGTACAACTATTCTTAGGAGGATATATCGGAAACCTATTGACTTCATAGAAGAAATAACAACAGGTTTTTGTTGACAGTCTGCCTTCTGTCCGTGGTGTTTGTTTATCTGTTATCGTCGTTTTACTTGTTTTTTCTTATCTGTTCAAACATCTGCTTCTTCTTTGATTGCTTGGTTAAACTATAGGAATGGCAGATTTGATTCTGGTTAACAGCAGGTTTACAGCATCTACTTTTGCATCAACCTTCAAGAACCTAGATGCACGTGGGATTAAACCAGCTGTTTTGTATCCAGCTGTCAATGTTGATCAGTTTGAGAAACCTGATGCCATCAAGTAAGGGACACCTTTCCATCTCTTGGTACCTTATAGTTCGAGGTCTGATTGCAATAACACAACAGTTTTCAATATTTGTTCTTTAATTTTCAAATGCATCTGCCCTGGAGTTCCTGCCCTTCCATGTGCTCTTAAAAAAGAGTGAGGATGGGAGGGATAGTAGGGAGGTAGAGAGAAAGTTACTCCATAGAGCTCAAAGAAACACAACTAATATATTAGATGGTAGTATCATTTCAGTTATTCCTTTGTCTCTTGGAGGGGCATCTGATAAAATTCGAGCAATACAGTGATAACTTCAGTTGTTCATTTGTTTTAGGCTGAACTTTCTATCCATCAATCGATTTGAGAGAAAAAAGAACATTGAATTGGCAATATCTGCCTTTGCCATGGTTCACGCCCATCAAGTCCATGATCATCAAGGAGTTAACATGAATGATGTTTCCTTGACTGTTGCAGGCAAGTTTCTTTAGTTCTTCAAGTTCAATGTATGCTGCATTATCCACCAACATTTTCTTGTTCTCTGCTTTGCTTCTGTCGTCTCTTTTATTTGCTGTTGGTATTCATATTGTATGGTTGATTTGCATTATTTATCTTGCTGTTTTTAATGCAAAAGTTTCTGATATTCTGTTAGAGGTTTTGTGGAGTTTATCGAGAGCCAATAAGATATATGAACCTGTCTGATCTCATGTAAATGATAAGGATATTTAGTGCCCTGAAACTATATAAAATCAGATGCTACTAGTTATTAATTAAGTTAGCTATATGACTTTTTTCGGTGCTCGTCTTCCTCTTTTTTTTTTTTATGTTCCCTTAATACCTTGAATAGATGAATTTGAAGTAGCTTCAATAAACGAGTCCAAGATACCTGTTGTCTACCATCAGTGGCTGAATATATACTCAAAAGAAATCTTCCTGCATGCTAATAGAGTTCTTCCTGCTTTTATTTCAGGAGGCTTTGATAATCGCCTTAGAGAGAATGTCGAGTATCTAGAAGAACTGAAAAAGTTGGCAGAAAGGGAAGGTGTTTCTCAGCGGGTCAGATTCATCACATCTTGCTCTACTGCTGAGAGAAATGCACTCCTTGGCCAATGCCTATGTGTTCTTTATACACCAAAGGTATGTCTGATTCTACTATCTCTTCAATGAGGAAAAGAAACATTTATTCTTGAGAGTGATTTGTTGGAGGAATGTTTGTCTTACCTTGGAGTATGCTGTTAGAAGGACCATCTCCTTCTTTTCCCATATTATTTTCACCTTGAAAGTAGGATTACATTTTCATTCCTTTTTTGAATGAGTAGGATGAGCATTTTGGTATTGTTCCTTTGGAAGCAATGGCAGCTTACAAACCTGTTATTGCCTGCAATAGTGGGGGTCCAGTGGAGACAGTAAAACATGGCATGACGGGCTTCCTCTGTGACCCTAGCCCCCGAGAGTTTGCTTCAGCAATGTCTAATTTTATTCAGGATCCTCACATGTCTGAAAAAATGGGGCAAAACGCTCGTCAACACGTTGCTGAGTCATTCTCTACCAAGATTTTTGGTCAGCATTTGAATAGATATCTTGTTGATATTGCTCGAGGCAAGAAGGAGGAATAAGTATCCTTTCGGACTGTTACCTTAAAAGCAAGTTGTTCTATTAGGAAGTTGTAGTTAAATTAACTCCTAATAGCGCGTAGCGGGAGTTTAGTGCACTTGGCGGCCCCTTTTTAGTTTAGACTACACTGATTGTGATACAAAAGTTGGAAATACATTCTTTTTTCTTAGTAATGCTTATCAAAAGTTACAGAGTACTTGTTAAAAATAGAAGGTTATGGGGTTGTGGAAGTGGTTTCTCAGCTGTTCTTTTTAGGTTGATTTCTCGGATAGTCACTCAACTAATACTTAGAAAATCACTGTTGATTTTAATTTTCTTCAACCGAGAAAATGATATTCTAAGATAATAACTACTATTACTAGTTGAGTGATCGAGAAATCAACTCCATTCTTTTTTCCAGAATTAACATATAAATTAGTGTTTAGTTTTATATTAATGGACGTTGGGATCAAATTTATTTTAGGGAAAGGGGATGAAAATGCTTTCTTCCTTCTTTATGGCTTAATAATAATGAATTGATGAAAGTGACATATAACTCGTAAAATTAGTCGAGATAAATGTAAGTTGATTCGAAAAAATTAATCGAGATGAATGTAAGTTAATTCGAGAAAAGATTTATTAAACACCTTATGATATGGTCCCTTCGCAATTTTTCAAGATTCCTTTACTAATCCTTTTCATACTTAAAAGGATTTGTCACTTTGTTGAATTACGTAAAAAGACATTATCTAAACAAACAGAATTATTTTGTATACCGTCATGTCATAGAAAGTTTACACGCTTAAATCGTGACCCAATAAATTTGTGGTCTACGCTATTTAAATTTTATGAAATATTTTTTTTTTACATTATCAGGTCATTTGAAAATATTTCGTGGATATAATTTTATTAGAAGCATGGATATATTTTTGTGACAGGTGGCTTGTTACATCGAGTAAAATTACGTTAATAGTATTTAATCAACAATGGACTCAAACCGATTCATGAACATCTATAAAGATGACGTATAATTCTTAAAACTTGCGTGACTCACTACGTAACGGAATTATGAAAAACGACGAAAATAATACTCTGTATAAGTTTGGCTTTTCCTTAAACGTGTAGGAAACTATAGCTCTGTGTCACTGTATATGTGAAAAAAAGATTAGCTTTTTTGTCACGAGACTTTTAATAACATTCAATAAATTCTTTCAACGTTTACCGTATAAGTGATGTAATTATATTTTTTACATAAGTAAACGAAAAATAATAATTGAAAACTCATGTTTTTAGTAAAATTATTAATCTTTTTAAAGTTTACCGTATAAATGATGTAAGTATATTTTTTTACATTATAGATAAGTAAACAACAAAATTGGCTTAAAACTCACGTTTTTAGTAAAATTAATAATTTTTTTAATGTTTACCGTATGAATGATGTAAATATATTTCTTGCACTATCAATAAGTAAACGACAAAATTGACTTAAAACTCACGTTTTTAGTAAAATTAATAATTTTTTTTTTTATAATTGATGTAAACATACTTTTTAAACTATCAATAAGTAAACGAAAATTGCCTGAAAACTCCTGTTTTTTTAATAAAACTATCTTTTACACGTGCGTTGCACATTAGTGTCAATTCAGAATACATATGTTATAGTAAGTAGTATTGCTTATTTAAACGAAGATGTGAACAATAAGCTCTGACAAAATAATATTGCAATCTTTTTTATAAATGCTAAATGTGGATTAATAATTTTTTTACTTTTTACTGTATAGATGATGTAAATATACTTTTTATATTATTGATATGTAAACAACAAATTGACTCAAAACTCATGTTCTTAATAAAATTACTAATTTTTTTAACGATTTATAAATAATGTAGATATACTTTTTACACTATCGATAAAATAAACGATAAACTGACTTAAAACTCATTTTTTTAGTAAAATAATATTTTTTAACGTTTACCGTATAAAGATGTAAATATACTTCTACGCTATCAATAAGTAAACGACAAAATTGATTCATAAAATTAATAATTTTTGTAACGTTTACCGTATAAATGATGTGAATATACTTTTTACACTTTTGACAAGTAAATGACAAAACTGACTCAAAACTAATGTTTTTATAAAATTAGTTTTTTGACACGTGATTACTAATTCAGAAAATATATGTTATAGTAAATAGTATTGCTTATTTAAGCGAAGATGTGAACAATAACCTTTGCACAAAATAATTGCAGATACTTTTATAAATGTTAAATGTGGATCAATAATTTTTGTAAAATTTACTGTGTATAAATGATGTAAATATACTTTTTTACACTATCAATAAGTAAACGACAAAACTGACTCAAAACTCATGTTTTTAATAAAATTAATAAATTTTTTAACGTCCATCTTATGAATGATGTACATATATTTTTTACACTATCGATAAGTAAACGACAAAACTGACTTAAAACTCATGTTTTTAGTAAAATTAATAATTTTTTTACTTTTACCATATAAAATAATGTAAATATATTTCTTACACTATCAATAAGTAAACGATAAAAATTGACTCAAAACTCATGTTTTTAGTAAAATTAATAATGTTTTTAACGTTTACCGTATAAATGATGTAAATATACTTTTCACATTGTCGATAAGTAAACGACAAAATTGGCTCAAAACTCATGTTTTTAGTAAAACTAATTTTTGACACGTGCATTGCATGTGATTATCAATTCATAAAACATATTTTATAGTAAAAAGTATTGCTTATTTAAGCGAAGGTGTGAACAATAAACTTTGCACGAAATAATATTGCAAATTCTTTTGTAAATGTTAAATGTGGATTAATAATTTTTTTAACGTTTACTATATAAATGATGTAAATATACTTTTTACACTATTGATAAGTAAACAACAAAATTGACTAAAACTCATGTTTTTTAATAAAATTAATAATTTTTTAAATATCTATCGTATAAATGATTTAAATATACTTTTTACACTATCGATAAGTAAATGACAAAAATTGACTCAAAACTCATATTTTTAGTAAAATTAATACTTTTTTTTAACATATACGGTATAAGTGATGTCAATATACTTTTTACACTATCGATAAGTAAACTAAAAAATTAACTCAGAATTCATATTTTTAACGTTTACCGTATAAATGTAAATATACATTTTTTTACATTATTGATTAGTAAACAACAAATTAACTTAAAATTCATGTTTTTAATAAAATTAATATATTTTAACGCTTACCGTATAAATTATTTAAGTCTATATTTTTTTCACTATCGATAAATAAAAAGAAAAATCGACTCAAAACTTATGTTGCTACTTACGACAAGCAAGTTGGTATTCACATGGTGGCACTTGGTATGTCACACATGCTTCATCTTTTTATTTGCAATGTTACAAACTTAGGTAATAAATCATTTTTTTTCTATTATCTAAGCGATAATTAATCAATTAATTAATTTTAATGAATTCTTTTAAAAGTTATCGTTGACATTCGTTATATTTATTTTTTTGGATGTGCATGCACTACATAAATTCACTCATTTGTAATAATTTTTATACAAAGCAAATTCAACGTGATAAATTAAATTGAAAAAACGTGAGTAAAAAAAATTAATCTGTAACCTCTTTTATTAAATACTATCTATGTACCAACCTAGTTATCCTTATAGTACGAGGATAGTATATTAATGTTAAAATGAGATGCATGTGACAAATGATTAAAGTGATAAGCCATTTAATCCTCTCTCAAATTGTTAATTAAATCGTAGTACACGAATATATTAATTAATGCTAAAATTAGATGCATGTGAAAAATGATTAAAGTTCTAAGTCTAAATACCAATATGGTCCAAACCAAAATTTTGAATTTTGAAATTCATGTTTCTTTTAGTCGTATTAAAAGAAGAAAAAATAATTAATGTTTACCAATGAAATTAAATAATTTTGACTCATCTCGATTTCACAAATGTGAAACACTACTAACAACATTACTAATAATTATGACTCAAATTCCTAACTCGTTGAAATCGATATTATATAAATTAACATTATAAAAATAATAGATTTTTTTTATATTTTATATAGACGTGTAATATAATGATTTTTTAATAAAAGATATTTTAAAACAATGTTTGATTATATATTGACATGGACTTTTCGTTTTGACTCGGAGACTGTTTTTTCAAATGCACGATCAAATACAATTTCAATTCTCGAAAATCATTTTCTAACTTAAAGGAATACTCTTACTTTTTCTTTTTCAAGTATTAGTCAAATATATATTCAAACGTCTATTTAAAGTAAAATTATAAATACTAAAACATTTATTTTGTTATTTATCTTATCCAATAAAGGGAAAATAATATTCTCCTAACTAATTATTCATAGGAATAAATCGAGGAAGAAGAGTTCCAGATTCTCTTTCTTTGTATTTTAGGATTTTTCCATAAAAGGGAATTTGTTTAAAGTGGGGGTTATAGTAGAGTCAAATTATAAATTAAAGTATAATATATAAATTATTTTTAAATTTTATGTTATCAATATTATTTGACACAAAAAATAATATAATTTTCTATGAATTTCATTTGACTTGACTATAATAAATAAAAAATTTCAATTTAGAAAAAAAAGAAAGTAAGTTTTGTATAATTAGCATTATTTTTTATGTATTATCACTAATATCCTGACTGATTTTTATTTTTACGAAAATTAATTTGACTAATATTTGATTAAATTAACTCGGACCTCGAAAAAGAGAAGGTCACATAAATTTTAGTATTATATATAATAAAGTTTTGATCGGGATATATAAAGTCGTAAAGCAAAAATTGGATAAGTTATGAATAACGGCATTTGAACATTGCGCCACCGTGTTCCGCCGTAGAGTTCACCGGCGTCCGACAGAAAACAGAGTAATATCGGAGGAGAAGAAAAAAAAACCCAAAACATATATACATGTATACAAGAATTGCACGTAATTAAAGGTAGAAACGGATGTGAAGAAAAGCTGAAGAAAGTTTTTTTGGATTTTGAGGAAGAAAACAAGAACGGAGAGGGGGTGGGGGTGGTAGGGTTATGGGGGGAGGTGGGGGCAATTGAGAATTGTCTCCTTCTCCGGAATTTTTTGTTGCCTTTTTCTTCTTGACATTAAAGACGATAATCAGATTACTGATATCCAAAAAAAAAAATATACATGACATAAATACTATATATAGCAATATTTTTTCTTCATTTTTCCCCATTTACCCATTTTCTTACTTTGTCTAGAACATTCCATGTTGTCAATGGCCTCTAAAACCCTACAATTTTCTTGGGTATAATCAGGATTTTTTTTTTAATTTTTTTTTTTGGTTGATAAGGAAGGGGGGTTATGGGTTCTTGTGGAGTCGGTAATCGGGTAGAAATGGAGCCTCGATGGGTGGAAATGTTGGGTCCTGATCCATCGGCAGTTACAGAGGATTGTTGGGCTGTTGCTGAAGAAGCTGTACAAGAGGTTGTGAATTGTGTTCATCCGACTCTTGATACTGAAGAGAAGAGGAAAGATGTTGTTGATTATGTGCAGAGACTCATCAGATGTTCTCTTGGATGCGAGGTCATTTTTTCCTGAATTTGATTTGATTTGATTAATTGGGATTTTAGCTGTTGATTCCTGAATTTGCATGTTTGTTTGTTGTTTCAATTCAATCAAAATGTTATGTTAGCTTTCAATTGATAACTCATCAGGTGTTCTCTTGGTATGTTTTTTTGTTTGGATGGTGTTGGGGGTTGGGGGATTGGTCAACTTGTTGGGGGTTAAAAGAACTGTGTTTTACCTGTTCTTGTATGGTTTTTTCAAATCTGCTGAACAGATAAGGGTAAACTTAATCGTTTGCGACTATCTCAACGGATACTTTACTAATCTAAGATGGTAAGGAAGGAAAGGGAGGGGGGGGGGGGTTCGGAAGAGAACAAAATCGCTATTTAGTGCGACCGTTACACTACATTATTAGCGGCGCTTCTTTTTTACAACTACAACATACCTATTGTAATCCCACAAGTGAGGTCTGTTGAGTGTTGTTTCAGGTAGACACTTGACTCAAATGACGTGTAATTAAAGTAGGATTGGAAGAGATTTTTCTTTTTTGTAGTTGGAAGAGAACAAAACCGCTATTTACTGCGACCGTTTTACCACATTATTAGCGGTGTTTCTTTTTTTAAAACATCATACCTATAGTAATCCCACAAGTGAGGTCTGTTGAGTGTTGTTTTGGGTAGACCCGTGACTCAAATGACGTGTAATTAAAGCAGGATTGGAAGTGGTTTTTCTTTTTTGTAGTTGGAAGAGAACAAAATTGCTATTTACTGCGACTGTTTTACTACATTATTAGCAGCGTTTCCTTTTTACAACAACTACAACATACCTATTGAAATCCCACAAGTGAGGTCTGTCGAGTGTTGTTTCGGGTAGACCATCGACTCAAATGACGTGTAATTAAAGCAGGATTGGAAGATATTTTCTTTTTTTTGTAATAACAAAATGCGGTTTGCCTACTTACAAATACCTCGACTAATCCGCCTAGTCCTTGCTGCTTCACACCAGCACATGTATCAAGTCATCAATGTTTAGGAAGATGGGAAGAATTCAATTAATATAAGTTTCACTTTGATGAGATTAGGACCTTGGTTCTGAAGGTTGTCTCTTTAGCTCTTCAACTGCATGACTAGGCCACCCCGTCGGTGGCCAATTTTTAAAAATTTAAAGTTTTACTGCAGATTGTAGTGTTAAGCTCTCTTCTGACAGATTTACTTCTTACTCATTCACCTATTTTTCAGTAAACCAGGATATATCATTGTAATGTTTGCCGCATACTTCAGGAGTGATATTTCACTAATTTATTTCTGCTAGTAAAAGTGTAAGCTGATTCCTTATTGATGAGGCTGGCAATACTTCCATAGCTGTTTCTCTTTCATCGCGTGTCAAGTAGTTTCTTGTCTCTTTAAGTGTTCTTTATACACCTTTGAGTCAATTCAAGATCAGGAAACTAATTTAGTTGTTAATTAAACATATCAGATTAAGAATGAAGTGTGTGATTCATCTTTTAATTCTACTACAGTTTTAACGTAATGCATAACTTAGTAAAAAATGAACCCCTTTGTTCCAGCCGACTAACTTGAGCAACTCTATACATTTTAAATGTTCAAATCTTCTCTAGCTTTACTTGTCCATAGAATAGTTGAATGTTTTTTTCTCTCTCTCAATCTGGGGCGGATCTAACATACATTGCATGGTAGAATTCCAAACCAAGTAGCTTTGGATTGGACCTTGTATATGTGCTAAATCCCCACTTAATAAGGACATATTATTGATGTCTTATCCAGTAAATCAAATGTTATGTGTTAGAGTTTCGAACTCGAACCCGTAGTGTTTAAATCCTGGATCACCCCTGCTTCAAATTGCATTCTGCTTCCTTAGTTTGCATCAGCTTCAATATTGCATAGTCTGGTGTGCTTGAATTTGAAACCTAAGTTTATCATCACATATTGTGTTTGAAGTATGTCACTTCTGTTTCATGTTTTCCAACTGTTTTAATGTATATCTTGCTATCTATTATCTTAATTGAGTTTTGCTGATTATACTTGTTTGTCATACAGGTTTTCTCATATGGATCAGTGCCACTGAAGACCTACCTTCCTGATGGTGACATTGATTTGACTGTTTTTGGCAGTGCTGTTGTTGAAGAAACATTAGCCCGTGATGTTCTCGCTGTTCTGCAGGAAGAAGAGCTAAAGGGAAATACTGAGTATGATGTCAAGGATCCCCAATTTATTGATGCTGAGGTTCTTTCCTAACTCTAATGACAGAAGTATACTCAAATCTTCAAAGTCTGTAAAACAAACTGAGTTGGATGAAGTATTACACAGTTCTTTCAGCTACAAATAGTTTTTATCTCGATATCCTGCCACCTATGAAAGATGGATATTGAGTCTAAGCATAGTGGAGCTATTAGCATGCCTATTTCTTTTTTTGGTGTGTGCGCGTGGGTTGGGGGTGGGGGGCTTGCACTTTTAGTAGCTTGATGAACGTTATTGTAATTGAGTGTTGTTTGATAGAGGTGTACTATCTATTTAGTTCGGCTATCCATAGTCATTCAGTAGATTTATGCTTAATTGATTATTTATTATCTGTTAAAGTTTGAGAAGTTTTGAATTTCTAATGGCAGGTTAAGCTCGTGAAATGTATTGTACGAAATACTGTGATAGATATTTCCTTTAATCAGTTAGGAGGACTTAGCACACTCTGTTTCCTTGAGCAGGTAAGTTACCAGCTAACTGTCAACATTCAAATAATATTGTTCCTATAGGTGCTCGGATGTGGGTCAATGACTGTGTTAATGTGATAGAGCCTCTGTGCTTTAATTTTGTTTCAAAGACTCTTACATAAAGATGTTTTGCATTTCTTGGTTAAGCGGAACCAACTGGAACTGAAAAAGGGTTTAATGGAATTTCTAAAACAGAGAATACACCTCTTTTAGTTATAGCCTTGTGCTGTTGGATTGAGTGGGATCTTTTGGTTGATTGGTTCTTGTTATTTCTTACCAGCCCAATTCTCTCTCTAATTACCAGGTGGTTGTAAACTTCTACCTGTTTAATAATATATATAGCTGAGTGTTAACATCATCATATATCTCTCCATTCTGCAGTATTTGGACCAACTTTTTTTATGCGATTTGTGCTTAAAATGAGCTACATTTTACATTTTTCTTTTTAAACAAATGTCTGATGGAGTTTAGTTGTTTATTATCTATTTCAGATTATTGTCCTTTTGAATATCTCCCCCCCCTCTGATCAATTGATTTTATTCTTTTTCTTCATGTTAAATGAGAGGAAATGAACACCTAATTTTATTCTTGTCTTCTCTGTTTCATGAGCGCAGGTAGATCGCCTTGTTGGTAAAAATCATCTATTCAAACGTAGCATTATTTTGATAAAGGCTTGGTGCTATTATGAAAGTCGTGTTCTTGGTGCACATCATGGTCTAATTTCTACATATGCTCTGGAAACACTGGTCTTATTTATATTCCAACTGTTCCATTCATCGCTAAATGGTCCTCTAGCGGTAATTACTTGTTTGTGCTTTTTTATTTTGTGCATTGAGCTAGGTATGCAAGTATAAGTGTATTTAATATTCCTGTTTTTGCTTGCTTTTAGGTTCTCTATAGATTTTTGGATTACTACAGCAAATTTGATTGGGACAACTATTGTATCAGTTTGAATGGTCCAGTATGCAAATCATCCCTTCCTGAGTTATTTGGTAAACAGTGCTCTTCCTTTCATAATTCATTGATGTAGTTTGTGATCTCCTTCAGATTTATACAACCTTCTAGGATTTTTCTTACACTTGTGCATAAGCTTACAAAGAGATTGATGTTTCTCTTTTTGCTTTTGGGTGGTATGTGCGTTAGTTGAGTGAAAATTCTATTTTTCTTAATTCAGTTTTTTTTCTCACTGTCACCGTTTATCTGTCTGCAGTTGAGATGCCAGATTATATAAGCAATGAGTTGTTGCTAAGTGAGGAATTTTTAAGGAACAGTGCGGAAATGTTCTCAGTTCCATCCAGGGGTCTTGAGTCGGACACACGACCATTTCAACAGAAGTATCTAAACATAATTGACCCCTTGAAGGAAAATAATAACCTTGGACGTAGTGTCAGCAAAGGTACAACTTGAATAACTTATATTTTGTGGTTTACAAGTTTGTTATCCTTTGTTTCTTTGTTTTTCTTTTTATCCTTTTCTGGTACTCTGGGTAGTCAGAAAATATGAAGAATGGCTGATCCTTATGAACTGATTCTGCTGTTTTGGCGACAATTGAGATCATTACCAAGTTTGTTTTGTCTGCTTATCCAAGTCTTCCTTTTCATCTTTGCATTCTCTCTTTTTTTTTTGTAGCTACCAGAAGTACTTAAGCCTTGCCTTGTTACCACCACTAGTTAGATAATGAGCAATATGTTTAACGATTGCCTGCCCAGGAGTAAATAAGTTATTTGAGAGTTAGTATGCCTGTAGAAGAGAAGTTTTGGAAACTTAGAATGTGTTTGTCATTATTTCCAGGAAATAGCATGATTCTGGTGTTTTGAGTATTTAGGTGGTCCATGTTGCTCTGTCTCACGCATAAATTATGTTATGATTCCCTTCAGGTAATCTCTATCGAATACAAAGAGCTTTCAAGTATGGGGCCCGCAAGCTTGGCGATATTCTTTTGTCACCATATGACAAAGTTGCTGATGAGACCAAGAAGTTCTTTGCAAACACTATTGAGAGGCATAGACTCAATCTTGTGGCTGAATTGCAATATTCCAACCTAATTTTTGGAGATGAAGACACACGTTCTTCATTATCCCCTGCTGAATTTTATGCCAATGCTAGAATGCTTCTGAAATCATCAGACGGTGATTTTGAGAATGATAGCCTGAAAAAGGCATATACATCAATATCAAATGAGTTGTTGAGTAGTTTGATGAATGGAGCTTCTTCAGAAATGGTGTCAGAAACTGGCTCCTTTTCAGATGATGCACTAGTGTCAGGATTCTGTCAATACAGATATGCAAATGATCCTTTAGCTTCTGTACCTCTAAACCTAGGTGTTTCAAATGGCTCATATGACTGTAGTTCTAATGGAAATTCCATGAGTTCTCTTTCTTGGAAGCATTACTATGCTCCTCCGTTCTATTTCAATAAATCATCTGTTGAAAATGGGAACTCTGGACCTGAGTTGTGCCAAAGTGACCTATCTGGTTCTTGTTTGGGGGTGGAAACCCCAGAGTGCCCTCAGGAGAGCAGCAGCATCTACAAAGCAGGTACTGATTGTAGTGAGGACTTCTGGTCTGGTGGTTCAGAAATCTCAAGTCCAAGGACCAGTGTTTTAGAAAGTGTAACTCTCGATATAGGGGAAAGGGACTTGGCAAGCGCAGCTGGAGATATTGAAGCTATAAATCCCTTAGTGGACTTAAGTGGGGACTATGACAGCCATATACGTAGTTTGCTTTATGGCCAGTGTTGCTATGGGTGTTATTTGTCAGCACCAGTACTTAATAGTCCTTCATCACCTTCTCCATCTCAAAACAAAAACTTTTGGGATACTGTCCGACAATCAATACCAGTTGGAAAGAACTCATTTTGGCAAACAAATGGGAATGGTATGCTTGTCGTGGAACCAGCTGCTCGTCCTTCTGGCAATGCTCTATCATCTGATGCTACTTTACGTTCTGGCAAGAAAGAAATGGCTCAAGGAACTGGCATCTACTTTCCGAAAACGGTAGTTTTCTCTTACAATCTAGCCAGTTTATTTCCCCATATTTTGGCATCTCAGTTTGTTTAGATAAGTATCTCTCTTTTTGTAAATCTTGAGGCGGTTTTTGTATCACCTTCTTTGTCCTTTCAGGAATATCAGCAGGAGAGACGTAAAGGACGGACTAAGAGTAAGGCATTAGGAAGTCATGGTCAGTTTCATTTGCATAGTGGCACCCATAGTTACGAGTCTGTTGCATTTTCTGATGCAAATCATTCAGAGGAGATTTCAGCTGTCAAATCTTCTGTTGGAGGTCGTGAGAAGTTAGCCTCTTCTAGCCAATCTGGTGGCCTCCTCGAAGAATCTCATGCCAATGCTTTGTCGAATTCATCATGTAGAATTGAATTTGGATCTCTGGGTAATCTCTCTGAGGATGTGCTTTCACACACTTCTCGTGATGTGATTCTGATTCCAAGTGCCCCACAAAAAGTGCAACTTTCAGAACCTGATTGTAGTAAGCAAGGAAGGTAGGAAAAGTTTCCTACTTTTAGACTGTAGAGTAGTATGATATTTGTTACTAGATACTATCTGAAGTTCTAATTTGGTTTTCAGGGATGCAGAGCATTCGTTAAGGCTGAAGAATGAAGATGAGTTCCCTCCTCTACCATTGTGGAAGGTTTAGGATTTCCTCCTTGTTTGAAGACTGAAAGGGTATTTTACAGTGAAAACTAACAAAAACAGATACTTTAGGCAGATATCAGATATAAAAAAAAAAAAAAAAAAACTTGAAGACGGTATTATCCTAGTATGTCTTTTTTTTTTTTTTTTGGATGCACATCTAGGTGGGAACCATTTTGGTAGCAGGAGAGTACAACAATTACAGCTTAGTTCCGATCTAGGTGAAGCCCAGCTATATGGAAGTAGTGTAACATAGTATAAGCATACTGTACAGTTTCTTTGGCGGAACTTCGTTGCGCCATTGGCTGTAATGCTGTAGTTCCTGTGTTACCACCATTGCAAACTTTTTAGTGCATGTTAGCTTCTAATCGTTTTGGTGCTGCTCATCTGTTTTAATCTCTGTTTGGCAGTAGTATGTGGCCCCTTATGGCCATCTGCATTTACATGACTTTTGGGATTCATCATTGATTGGACAACAGTTTTGATGAATGATGTGCCACCCAACTCAAGGGTGCGACCTTGTGGTCGATGAAATGGATGAAAACCTCTGAGATATCAGGGTTCGAATTCCAGAGACAAGATATTGGGTGATCTCTTTTCACTTGTTATAGGCCTTAGGGGGTGGGTGGGGGGTTAGAGTTACTAGATATCTATGTCCATGAAAGGTAACATCTAGGATAGTCGAGGTGTGCAAAAATGAGTGTGCCACCGTTATAAAGAACAGAATTTCTATTATAGATGATCCATCTTGATGTCCAATTTCACGAAAATAAGAAATTAAAATCAGGCTAGTTCTATTCTTCCTTGACCTATATATTCACGCCCTTTAGAGTTAAAAGAAATAGTGATTATAAAGGTTGTCATTTTTGAGTTTCCACTCTTGTAACTAATACAAATATGCAAATGCAATCGTAATATCCATTAATAGTTATTATTCTAACAAGAAGCAACCATTCTAGAATGATTATAGCTTAAACCTAATAAAGCTCAAATTGGACTTGGGAACCCAAAATCAACAAAAGTATATATTCCTATGTTACAAAATAATCTAGTGTCGTTCTTAAAAATAATTGTCTTTGACGGGTTATATCTTAATTAAAGATGAGATGATCCAAATTCTTGATAAATGTATTTTAAAGAGGCGAGTAAAAAAGAACACGAGAACGAAAATAGACCGTAGATGATAGTCGTGATCGATTTTGATTCCAGGAATCTTACACGGCGGAGCAAAATCTCCTACCTTGTTGCAATTTCTCTGTCCATGGTGCTGGAGCGATTCGAGAAGAACATTGTCGAAACAAAAACTTTATGTGAAAGTTAAAGCCCTAAAAGGAAAATTGGGGATTTTTATGATGAGAGATCAAAGCGTTTTTTCTCGGCGATAGAAATTAAGAGATCAGAAGCGTTTTTTCTCGGAAATAGAAATTCATCCACCAGTAGGAATGAATACTACACTATTTTGTCTCAAGGTGAGAGTCAATGATCACGTGTATATTGTTTTTTTTAATTATTATTTAATAGTAAAATAATTTGTGTTTCAATTATTACATAAGATGAGAACGAAAAGTAAAAGCGTGAATACAATAATACAAATACAATCATGTGATTTGATTTTGAGAAGAATTTTGGGTGCACACAAAGATATATGCTATTTCCATACAAAAAAAATATATTCTGTGGATAAGAATAAAAAACAATTATTAGTGGGGTGAAATAGATAAGAAAATGAAGTGTTTTTTTTTTTAAGTCAACTCATTCTTTGATGGAAAATGAATTTAGATGAGACTTCTGATCTCCTAATCGTCTCGAGAGTTCTGGTGGGATGAATATGAATATTAATCTTTAATTAAAATATAATATTTAAGTTTCGAGAATGAAAAAATACATTCATATTATTCAATAATTCTTACACGATATGAATATCAAATTTAATTTTTTTTAAAAAAAATAGAAACTCTCATCATTCGAGTATCTAGTATCTCGCATCTAACATAAGTATGAACTTGTCTTTGTTGAACTTATTGAGAAGAAATTGTTGAGTATTTCTTTTTCTAAATTTTAATTTTTTTCTTAATTTTCATTTTATCACTAAAATATTTTCACTTTATTTTCATTGGAAATAAACAGGATATTTCCTAACTTGTTATATTCATTGTATACTAACATGGTGGGTCTAAGTTAGCTACTTGTAGTCATTATCAATGTACAAATTGAACCAAATCATAAATTTAATTCAACATAAAATCATGATGATGTATCCAAATAACTAATTTCAATTCATGCATCAAATTTTAATTTATTATAAAATTAAATAAAATTACCTACTTAAAAGTTATAATGTCATCAGCTAAACTAACTAGAGGATCTAGAAAATATATTCTTTTGTTTCAAATATATAAGCATATCAAGTTTATAAAAGTGCAAGTTAATTTTATGTTTTTATTTGAATTGAAAATTTATCGAGAATTATATAGTTGATAAATCTTTAAAATACAACTAAAAGTTTATATTTTTAAAGCCAAGTCAGACACCAACTTCTATTTTTATTTTTTTTTAAATAAAAATATCTCCTTTGCTATTGAAGAGTTGATGAGAGTACGTGCACGGTGCACCAACTGGAGTTAATTTTATTAATTAATTTGGTCAAATAATATTGTTTAATAATTGCATTGCAAATTATATGATTTATTTATTTTTATATGATAATATAAGAGCAGGTGTTATCTTTAACATATTTTATTTTTCCTTTCAATAGTCAAACTTGCCCCTTCAGTTTTCTTATAAAAATAAGTTTTGATGAAATCATCATTTTAATGAGTTTAAAGTAGCCACATTCAATATTTATACTTTAACTAATAATAGCATGTTATGCGTCTTTTTTCATATTCTTTTGTTGGAAGATTATTTAATTACATGGTTTAAGAATATAAATTTTAAATTTTTTTTGGTCATTTAAATTATTTATAGAAAATTCCTTTTTCTCTTCTTTGTTTTAACTCCCAAATGCATCACTTTATTTCTATTCGATACATTATAATTTTTTTTATAAATTTGTGTATAATATATCTGATACAAATATTATTGTTGATATATAACCTAAATTATTAGTATGAATATGATTTATAGATATGTATCTGATACATATATGTCGAGCAAAGAAATAATATATCCACGAGTTATGAAAAAATCAAAAATTATTATAATTTAAGAAACTTTTGATATAGGATGCAATTAGCATCCAATGTCATTTTTTTACCCTGATAAATTACATTGACATTTTTGAAACAGTTTACATCAATAATAGTTATCAAATATTTCTATTGATCTTTTCTCGTACCAACGAATTTTTATCCAAAAAGATATTGTACTAGAAAAGATAAAAGTCTTTTTCATCGATTATATTCCTTACGTGTCATATTATTTGTCCATGTTATTAGGAATATATCAAAAAATATTTATCAATTTATAAAATTAGTCATATTTTCCCTTAAAATTAGTTTCTTTTGGAAGTATATATCGTATGGTAAAGTACCAAACAAGTTCCTCATTATTAATCTTGATATTAATGAATACGATACATAAATAGAGTGTATTAAAAAGGGTTGAATGAAAAGTTAATAAAAAATATCTTATATTTATGGATTTTTAAGAGACATGCAAAGATTAAAAGTTGTGATCCTTTCCACATAATTAATTGTTTTATTTGTGGCCTTTTACAATTTCATAATGGCGTATATCTAATTTGACAATTAATTACTTTTATTATTAAATAGAATAAAATGTCTTCCTCAATCTCACCTACTTATGGATTGAACTTGCATTTAATCGATAATATCATAAATAATAAATTGTAATAATGTTTTGTCTATTCATCTTATAATATGTATGTGTATTACATAATTACATTAGTGGGACACAAGTTGTCAAATGCAAATTCCATCGGTGAAATTGCCTCCACTCGTGAATGGATGCTGTATTCAAATAGTGAGAACCATAAACAAATAAAAGTTGAAGTTTAGATTGCTCCATTAATTTTTATCATAAAATAAATCAGAATAATATTCAAATTTTCAATTATATACTTATATTTATACTACAATGGAAAGTTTACTAGGGTGTGTGTTAAGATGAATTAAAAAAGAAAAAGAAAAAGAACTCACCAGTTTTTTTCATATATAGTGACATCAGATCAAAGTGTTCTTATGCTATTGAACCGACATCTACTTGTTCCAATCTAATGGGAAATTTGACAATTTAATTTCTTTGCTCGATTATAATTATTTTCTTAAACATATTTTATATTTATCGTCTTGTTATATTGAGCGATATCTACTCAATTCAATCTTTATAAGAAATTTTGATAATTTCAACTTTTTTATCTCATCAAATGTATCATTTTGAAAATGAATTATATAAATAGATAGAGTTTATGTAAAGTTTTGATATGCATTTTCAAAAAACTATATCTATAACCTTGATACGCATAAATTTAAAATTTTGACCCCGTCGATCCCTCTAGTCCCTGTTTCCTTAGCACTAAGCTTTTATTCATTTTATCACTTGATAAAAAATCTAACCTAAAGATTTTATGTTTTCCAATATTCCTTTTTGCCACCCATTTTTCTCTCTCACTAGTCACCTAGCAACAGATAATAATTCCACCAAAGCAATAGCTACAGATTCTTCAGGTCCAGTTCTTTAATTTGTTTTCCTAATTTACTCTTTTCACCTTCAACAAAAATCCAAATCTTGGCCAAAAAATAATATAAAAAATTCTCATTTTAATTATTTTTTGGTGTGTCAAATCTTTTCAAGAAAATCCAATTTGGCCCTATTAGTCCAAATTGTGTATTAGCCATTTTCACTTGTGCTATTCTTGCTGTCAAATCAAAACACACTTAACCTATCACATTTGTCTCATTTCTCAATCAAATGGTTGTCAACAAGTTCTCAAGACCCTCTTGGCTTCTCTGTTGTGTTGTCTTCTCTGAATCACCTCTTTTACTGAGTCTTGAAATACAAATTTTAGCTACCCACGTAACTCTGAACATCCACAATTAAATAATTTATCTCCTTCTTTTTTTAAGATTCAACTTGTGCCCAATTTCTCAAGAATCATTTTTGATATGTATTCTGGAGGATTTTCAGATAATCGCAAAGAATCAGAGGAGGAGGATTTTGGGTATGTTGAAACTGACCCTACTGGTCGTTATGGACGTGTAAGTATTTGTTTTTTCTTATAAAGTTTCAATCTTTTTGCCTTTTTGTTGCATTTTATTATATGGGGTTGATTAATTATGCATTTACAGTTCTTGATTTGTTGATTTGCATAAATGGAACAGATAAAGTTTCTGTTTTTGTTGATTCTTGCATGTTGTTGTAATGTTTTTTCTTATAAAGTTTCAATCTTTTTGCCTTTTTGTTGCGTTTTACCATATGGGGTTGATCAATTTTGCACTTACAGTTCTTGGTTGTTGATTTGCATAAATGGAACAGATAAAGTTTCTGTTTTTGTTGATTCTTGCATGTTGTTGTAATGTTTTTTCTTATAAAGTTTCAATCTTTTTGCCTTTTTGTTGCATTTTACCATATGGGGTTGATCAATTTTGCATTTACAGTTCTTGGTTTGTTTATTTTCATAAATGGAACAGACAAAGTTACTATTTTTGTTGATTCTTGCATGTTTTTGTTAGTAGCTCTTGTTTTTTCTTGTAAAGTTTCAATCTTTTGACTTTTTATTGCATTTTATTATATGGGGTTGATCAATTATGCATTGACAGTTCTTGATTTGTTGATTTCATAAATGGAACAGATAAACTTACTGTTTTTGTTGATTCTTGAATGTTGTTGTAAGTAGTTCTTGTTTTTTCTGATAAAATTTCAATCATTTTGCCTTTTTGTTGCATTTTATTATATGGGGTTGATCAATTTTGCATTTTCAGTTTTTGATTTGTTGATTTACATAAATGGAACAGATAAGTTACTGTTTTTGTTGATTCTTGCAAGTTGTTAGTAGTTCTTGTTTCTTCATATGAAGTTTCAATCTTTTTGTTGCATTTTATTTTATGGGATTGATCAATTTTGCATTTACAATTCTTGATTTGTTGATTTTCATAAGTGGAACAGATTAAGTTACTGTTTTTTGTTGATTCTTAATCATGTTTGGTAATTTTGGTGTTTATGCATGTGCGGACAGTTCGAGGAAGTTTTGGGAAAAGGGGCAATGAAAACAGTTTATAGGGCAATTGATGAGTTCTTAGGTATGGAAGTGGCATGGAGCCAAGTTAGACTTAATGATTTGCTCCAGTCACCAGAGGATATAGAGAGGCTTTACTCTGAAGTTCATTTGCTTAGCACTCTGAATCATCCTTCTATCATGAAATTCTATACTTCATGGATCGATATCGAAAAGAGGACCTTTAATTTCATTACTGAGTTGTTCACTTCCGGTACTCTCCGAGGGTAATGCTCTATTCCTAGTCTATCGTTATTGTTCTCTTGAATTGCAGTGATCTTAAGTTATGCTCTGAAGTATATGGAAAAAAGTTATGTGCAGTGACGAATCTGCAATTTAGAGTCCAGTGGGTACTAATTGTTAAATCAACTCTGTGGAGATTGTGAGTCTCGTGTGTCCCATTTCACCAGCAAGGCATCTTGAAAGTGAATTGTATTCCATGAATATGATATCTATCTAGTGTGGTGTATGGAATATATGACAAAAGGTGGCGGTATCTATTGATTGGTCATGTCACATAGGCTTGAGTTGGATATCCAATTACTTTGATGTATCAGAAAATTCGCCCACTAGTTAATGTTGCAACTTATTGCATGCGATGGCCCTGGACTTAAAGGTCCCAATTTCGATGACTAATCATATTAGTTTATGAGACTAATTGAAATTTTTCTCCTTAGGTTGTATCTTACATGTTATATCCTATTGATCTGGAACCTTACTGCTGTAAATGTCTCATAAAAAATATAAGAATTTAAATTTGAGTTTTGATGCCTATTATTACAATTAATTGGAGATTTGGAGTATCAGCCCTCAGTTAAAGCAAGTGTCTGTGATGAATTTGCTGATAGTGATACATTTGATTGAATGCAGCTACAGAAATAAATATCATCGAGTAAATATTCGAGCAGTAAAGATTTGGGCACGCCAAATTCTGGAAGGTCTGATTTATTTACATGAACATGATCCGCCAGTGATTCATCGAGACTTGAAGTGTGATAACATATTCGCTAATGGTCATCTTGGACAAGTAAAGATTGGGGACCTGGGATTGGCAGCAATTCTTCGTGGATCACAGAGAGCACACAGTGTTATAGGTAACTCCATCTCCCGCTTCCCTTTTGCCTGGCTGGAACTTTTTTCATCACAATCTGTTATAAATCTGCGGAGTACCAAGTAGCGGTGACATTTTCTGGGATCATACATTTGAATTTGGTGAACCTAACTTGTTCGGAACTGAGCCATAGTTGTTTTTGTATACGTTTGAATATGGAGAATTAAGCAAGGTCTGTGGTGTTCTAAATGTCCTAATAAATTTTCTAGACTGGCCTTGATATTGAGATTTTACTGCATATAAACTTCAAACAAATCTAAGGTGCACTAGTGTTTTGTCAAACAATCCGCAATTACTACTAATTGTTTGTTATCTCTATTTATTGCAATAGGAACACCTGAGTTCATGGCACCAGAATTGTACGACGAGAACTATGATGAGCTTGTTGATGTATATTCGTTTGGCATGTGCATGTTGGAGATGCTTACTGGTGAATATCCATATAGTGAATGTGTTAACCCTGCACAAATATACAAGAAAGTGATCTCTGTAAGATGCTTTAGTTTTTAGCATCTACTTTTTCGACAGCTTTTATCAGTCAATCAGTAGTTTACTTGCATGCCCTTTCTTCGTAACTCAGGGTAAGAGGCCAAGGGCATTTTATAAAGTTCAAGACTTGGATGCACAACGGTTTATTAGGAAATGCTTGGAACCAGCTTCAAATAGATCATCAGCTAAAGAACTAATGCTTGATCCGTTCCTCGTGATTGATGATGCTGATAGTGAGTCAGTTACAATGATGCGACTTCAGAAGCCTATCTATAATGATAAAATTGCTATCGAGGACCTTCACTTGAATGAGGATGTTCCAAGGACGAATATGACCATCACGGGGAAGTTGAACCATGAAGATGATACCATTTTTCTTAAAGTGCAGATTGCAGATAAAGAAGGTATCTATTGTGACCTCTTTTTATTATTGAAGAATAAGAACTTTCTAGGAAAAGACTTTAGATTCCATAAGCAAACGAGAAGGATTATGAAAAGGAAACAAAGGATGTTATTAGTCCCGTTTCTAGATAAGCACATGAAGCTGAAGCATTCACTAAAATTTTAACACTGTTCAATGCAGGTGGTGTTAGGCATGTGTATTTCCCATTCGACACTGTGACTGACACCCCCACGGAGGTGGCAAACGAAATGGTGAAGGAATTAGAAATTACAGATTGGAAGCCATGTGAAATCGCAAATATGATTGATGGAGAAATATCTGGCCTAGTACCTCAGTGGAAGAAATGGCATCAGTTTGAATCCTCCGATTACCATGTTCTGAGCTATAAGGATGATGATAACGATCGCCATAATCCTTTCCAAGGTTTCTCGTCTTCTTCATCTTCCCAAGTGTCATTGTCAGGTTTGCTCTCCTCTCAAGTGATTGACACAAACACCAATGACCGTCGTTGGCTTCATGGTATTATAATTTATCTGATCTAGTGTTATATTTCCAATTCCACACACATTCTATCTTTGCTCCATCATCGAAAGATTTGAGTATTGGTTCGTTATGTTTGAGAATGAACCATATATGTGTTAGTTGAGTTATATTAAAGGACTAGCATACTTATTTCGACCAGAAAAATGTTATCAAGACGTGAATGTTTATGTTAGTCACTGCATTTTGCTCTTGCAGGTGATATGTTTGATGACACGAGTTCTCAATGCTCGTCACACTCTGCAAACTATTCCAACTTCAATTACTTCTCTGACGATGAGAATGATCCTGCAACAACCTCTACAAGACAGAGTCAACCAGCTACTGCAATTAGTCACCACACTTCGCGATTCTGCCCTGAGGAAAACTCAAACACCGGACAGTCTTTGGCAAGAACATGCTACAAGCAATGCAAAGCTATGCTAGAATCAAAAGGAACTTCTTCCAACTCTAAAGGGAAAGGTAAAGATGATGCGCGTAGACTAACAAGGAACAAGTCCTTAGTTGATATGCGAAGTCAGTTGTTGCACAAGTCATTGGTGGAAGAAGTGCACAAGAGACGATTGTTCAAGACTGTTGGTGCTGTTGAAAACATCGGGTTTCAACAGCCTTACGAGGATTTGAAGAGGAGTCCTAGATCGATGAATTGTACTAATTCGATGAGATTGTCAAGTGATGGTAAGGGACAAGGTCACAAACCAAGAAGACATTGATTTTTCTTGTCCAAAATATGTAATTTAAATAGCAAGGACGAGTATATATATAGTAGTTTCAAGCAGATGAGAGTTTGAATTAAGCAGCTGATGTAATTGTAAATGACAATAAAAATGTTTGTTCAAATTTTGTTCATTTGTTCCTTCAAGCAATAGAAGAATAACACCCTCTTGCAATTTGTGCAAATATTACTCTTGAGACTGACAAAACATTAGAGTGTTGGTTGTTCGAAAACTTATAAACCTTTTAGACCATGGTCTAAAAGATCTTTTTAGAGTGAACTAAAAATCTTACGCAAAAAAAATTAGGTTTTTGATAGGGAATTAAGCCCAACAATCTTTAAAACGGATGATCTTGAACTTCTGACTCATGTCCCCACCACCTTACTACCTACTCACGCTGAACTCAACTAACGAATCAAAATGGGTTGAGTTTTTTTATTGGGTCAAAATAGACTAAACAATAGGTCATGATCCGAACTATCCAAAGAAATGAACAGATTAAAATGAACTGA
This sequence comes from Solanum chilense, assembly GCA_032847665.1. Taxonomy (NCBI): domain Eukaryota; kingdom Viridiplantae; phylum Streptophyta; class Magnoliopsida; order Solanales; family Solanaceae; genus Solanum; species Solanum chilense. The sequence continues at coordinate 55,708,166 of CM064968.1, read as the reverse complement.
GTTAATAAATGGTCTAGTGGGTTTGCGAGTCACGTTTATATTGGTTACTTTTGTCTCCCTTATCTAGTTGTGACCATAAAATAGTTAAATTTGTGCAATAATAATATATGTGGAGGGCATTTTTGTTAATGTATATGGCATGCTATTGGAGTTATAATGTTCAATAATTGATTAAAAGGGCAAAGTAATGGTATATTTGCCCCATGCTTGTTACACTTTTGTTAACAGAATCTTCATGGTGGATCTTTAGTAATGATGAGGCTTCACTTTTTCCCAAAGGTCATATTGATTTCCAGGTATACAAAGGACATTATAGTTTTAACTGTAATTGGTGGATACATCTTCTTGGTTCTTTCTTTACTTCAATTAAAAGGCAAGTATAAATCGTAACGAGGTGGATAAAAATTTTATTAAAGATTCATGGTAGAAATCGCTTTCCTCTTAAGTGAGTGGCTTGATTCTAAATTAATTCTATCAATAGATTTTGAATACTCTAGGCAAAAGCAACTCTCTCGAAAGTTTGGTTCCACACCTCATCATCTTAGTGGGACTAGATTGTTAAAAAAAAAACAAGGATCAAAAAATTAAAAAATTTAATCTTGATTTTCTTACTAATATTAGTTAAGAGTGTGTTTAATATGGCCAAAAATATTTTCTAGGTTTTCATGCTTGGTTTGTGACAATATTTTGAAGAAACTAAGTTGTTTAAAAATTAAGAATATTACTTTCCCTTGAGCAGCAAAAACGACTCAGGCATAGAAAAAAGAATAACTTTCACGTATAGCAAACACAAAATTTAAATTTATATGCTATAGCAAAATTTGTATTGCGCTCCATAAAACACACACACATATATATATATATATATAGTATAATTCACTATACATATAAAACTGGAAGGTATGCCTATTTCGCTATACATATATACGAAGAAGCATTTGTATAATTCGTTGGTTCCTCTTCATATTTGTATAGTTTCGCTGGCAAGCCATTTGTATAAATTTTTGTTAGCCTCTCAATTCAATTGTATGTTTTTGTATATTTGTATAAAAATTTATATTTGTATACAATTGAATCGAATTGTATAAAACGAGAAAGAGAGAAATTATATACAATTTCAATATATATAAAACGAAAAACAGAGAAAGGCAAAAGAAACTTGGGAAGAGAATATACAATTCAACCAAATTGTATAAAACGAGAAAGAGGGAAATTATATACAATTTGAATTTGTATAAAACGAGAAAGAGAGAAATTATAATTTGAATTTGTATAAAACGAGAAAGAGAAAAAGGCAAAAGAGACTTGGGCAGGAAAATATTTGTATTTTATAATTATAAGTGTATAGTATACAGATATATGCATTTACATGTGCATATACAATTTTCTCTCGGTCTATACAAACAGAAACACAATTTTTTATACAATTCTATTGTATAAAGCGAGAGACGCGAGCGAGAGAGGGAGAATGGCGAGTAAGAATATGAGGAAGAGGGATGACTAGCAAACAGTTTGCTATGAAACACAAATAAATCAAACGGTACCTACTGTATTTATCTTACATTATTAATTTATCATTCTATACAATTATACCTAAAAACAAAAGAGTACATTAATTTCGAAACTGTTGATGATTCAAACAACTAGCTCTAATATTTTTTTTTGTAATTTGGTTTGATAAATTGTACTCGGTTAGTCTCATAAGTATCATTTCAAGCTCATTATATTGTCTCCTCCCAAACCTCCAACTAACACCAGAACTACATATACTTAAGGGATCGAAAAATTACAGTGTGTAGCTAAATAAAAATATTTTTTATATATACATCACATATTGACATTCCTTGAGTAAATCTATCAATGTTACCTTTTTTTATGTTATTTTTGAGAGTCCGAAACTCAAACGGTAGAAAATATTAACAAAAATTCCAAAAGGGTATATAAAATTTTATATAAACCAAAACGGTAAAATCGCTGCCGACGCAGCGATTTACTTCAACTGAAAAAGTAAAATCGCTGCTGAGGCAGCGATTTTGCAAAAAAATTTTTTTTTTAATAAAAAAATGAAATCGCTGCTCCAGCAGCGATTTCAAAATTTTTCTTCTTACAAATCGCTGCCAGGGCAGCGATTTAACATTATTTTTTAATTTTCTTTTTTTTTTAAAAAAAATAAGGTATATCGCTGCACTGGCAGCGATTTATAAAGAATTTTTTTTATTTTTTTTAAAAATCGCTGCCAGTGCAGCGATTTATAAAAAGAATAAATATATATTTTCCAACATAAATCGCTGCTAAGCAGCGATTTATAAAAAAAATAAAAAAATTTATGTAAATCGCTGCTCAGGCAGCGATTTATATCAAAATTTTTTTTTTTTGTAAATCTAATATAAATCGCTGCCTTAACAGCGATTTATTAAAAAAAATATTTTTTTATATAAATCGCTACTACAGTAGCAGCGATTTATAAAAATTTTTTTTTTTGTAAATCGCTGCTACAGTAGCAGCGATTTATATCATTTTTTTTTAATAAATCGCTACTGTAGCAGCGATTTATTTAAAATTTTTTTTTTATTAAATCGCTGCAATAAGCAATTTTTTAAACTAAAAAAAAAATTAAAAATTTTAAAACAGCGATTTTATATATAAAAAAAATTATAATATTTTTAAAATTTATGTATATAACTTATAAGAAAATATACATTATTTTAAAAAAATTAAAAATAAGTAAAGTAATAAATATATTTTCTTTCTAAAAAAAGATATTATATTGAATTTAAATTTAAATAATATTTGAATTCAAATAATTAATTTTTTTAAAAAAAAATTAAAGGAGAAAAATTATTTAATTGAATTCAAGTACATCCCTAATCACACCTATTAATTATAATTTTTTTTTATATATAAAATCGGTGTTTTAAAATTTTTAATTTTTTTTTTAGTTTAAAAAATTGCTTATTGCAGCGATTTAATAAAAAAAAAATTTTTAAATAAATCGCTGCTACAGTAGCGATTTATTAAAAAAAATTGATATAAATCGCTGCTACTGTAGCAGCGATTTACAAAAAAAAAAATTTTTTTGATATAAATCGCTGCCTGAGCAGCGCAGCAGCGATTTACATAAAAAATTTTTTTTTTTTTTATAAATCGCTGCTAAGGCAGCGATTTATGTTGGAAAATATATATTTATTTTTTTTATAAATCGCTGCACTGGCAGCGATTTTTAAAAAAAATAAAAAAAATTCTTTATAAATACCTTATTTTTTTAAAAAAAAAAAGAAAATTAAAAAATAATGTTAAATCGCTGCCCTGGCAGCGATTTGTAAGAAGAAAAATTTTGAAATCGCTGCTGGAGCAGCGATTTCATTTTTTTTATTAAAAAAAAAATTTTTTTGCAAAATCGCTGCCTCAGCAGTGATTTTACTTTTTCAGTTGAAGTAAATCGCTGCGTCGGCAGCGATTTTACCGTTTTGGTTTATATAAAATTTTATATACCCTTTTGGAATTTTTGTTAATATTTTCTACCGTTTGAGTTTCGGACTCTTATTTTTGAAATCTCTTAATCAAAACTCTGACTCCGCTACTAAGCTCACTCCTCGACCATACTATTTTTAAAGATTTTATAATATTTATTTGCTTACTTACGCAATAATGCAAGAGTGAGTAATTAGAAAACACTTATTTCTGGATTGTGCTCTCGTGACTAGATAGAGTTTGGTACTAAAATTTCCCTAACAACCATGTTTTTACATCAACGACAAAAACATAAATTCAACGCACAAAATTCGGGTCGGGTGTTAGTGTTAACGTTGTCAATTTCTCTCTTTGTTTCTAGTTACATGTTGGTGCAACTTGTGTAACTAACCGTGCAGTCGCGAAGTCAAAAATTTCATTAAAAATGTTCAGGATTAAATATTTATACATCAAAATTATATTTTGACACGCATATATAATATAATTTTTCGATAAATGATGTTCGACTAATTACCCGTAGCTACGACACTGAGTGCATGCATGAAGCCCGGAATGAATACACATCTCAAATTTGTTCCTAATACACTAAGACTCGTACATATTAAACACTCAACTAGGAATTAGAATTTAAGTTTATTGTTTATTCATTTCATCATATAGTAAACCTAAGATTTGAATTAATCTCACTACAACAATAATAACTTTTAGCGGCAATAAATATTGACATTAATAAAGAATACTAAAGTTTTTACCGATATTAGTTAAGTGTCATTAAAACCAATGTCGCTAATGGTTTTAAGGACATATACAAAGAATGCTAAAAGTATATATATATATTTAGCGGCAATTAAATTAATTATCACTAATGATTATTTTTTATGTTGTGTCTCGTAGCAGTGGGAGTTAAGAGGGTGTAGTGGGATAGAGGTTTTAAATCTAAGTACGATATTTCATTATTATTATTATCATTAGTTTGAGATGTATATATCAACGATACAAGGAATATATACATCATCACGTCATCTTTACCTATTATAGACGATCCTCAATAATTAATTAGACATATCCCCTAACTAAGTTTCTACAAGAATAGGCAATAGCAACTCACAAGATTCTAATTGTCCAACACAATTGAAACATAACGTACATCTTTAATTTGGCTCTATATATTTACATCTTTGTGGTCCTTTTCATTAATCTCCATAATTACCATGTAGAATTAGACTTTACATTATTAACTCTCAAACTTTTTATTTTTTTTAATAGGAAACATCTTTTTTATATGACAATCAATACTGTTCCCAAAAAAGGAAACTTGACGATCAATAAACAGCTAAAAAAATTTGCATTATTAATTTGTGTAAAGGGCAGCCAATAAGGTACCTTAATTATCTAGGTGTTTGTTCACTAATTTTGACAATTATGTAATAGAGAAGGCCACCTTTTACTTTATGACAACAGTGCAAACTTTAAAAAATAATACTAACTTTATTTATAATTTGCAATATATTTTCTTCACATTCTGTATTTGCACTTAGGGGTGGGCATAAAAACCGGAAAACCGAAACACCGAACCGAACCGAATTTTTTTAGAATTTCGGTTTCGGTATTTCGGTTTTCGGTTCGATATTCGGTTTAATTTTTTGTATTTTCGGTATTTCGGTTCGGTTTTCGGTACATGTTACTTTGGAATTCGGTATTTCGGTTTAAACCGGAATATTATATTATAATTTATAAATTATTATTATATTTAATAATTATTAATATTAAAAAAAATTTAAAAAATAAGAAGCCCATTAAGTTGAAAAATCAAACAAAAAATTGAAAAAATTGTAAAGTTTAAAATTTTAAAAAGCCCACTAAACAGGCCCATTAAAAAACCGAAATAAAAAACCGAACCGAATTAACCGAACCGAACCGAAATATTTTGGTTCGATATTCGGTACGCAATTTACAAAAACCAAAAACCGAAAAAACCGAAAAAAAAAACCGAACCGAACCGAAATACCGAATGCCACCCCTATTTGCACTACCTTAATTCTAATGTGGACCTCTTCTGTCTACACTAGAAAGTGAATGATCAACTAAATAATTTTGGTCGACAAAATAATGTGAAATAAAGTGCATGTTTATCTCACATAAAAGTTTATAACTTAATCTTGTATCAGAATAGACTTTTGTTAAAAAAAAATGAAACTTATTTTAATTAACTTGTAAAGCTCTAGAGAAAGAAAATAAGCTCGCAGACATGAAAAATGAAAATAGAGGCAAAAAGATGGATTTGACGCTTCCCTTCTCTTTTCTAAAGCTCGCGAACGTAAAAAATAATTATTTCACTATCATCCTTATTTCTAATACTTCTGGATTCTAGCTTTATTACAACAACCCCGAAATTTAAATAGGACAGGATAAGACAAGACCAGGTCATTTCGGGGCAAGCGGATCATTTATGATGAAGAAGATGAGCTTCAAGAGAATGATTCGGGGTTATTGCAGAGTGGAACCATGCAGTACCAGATACGAGATAGATCTCAAGGCCTTTTTCGGGCAAGGTTAAACCTTTGACAAGTTAAAGGCTTGCCTTGCCCTGCCCTGCCACATTTACATTCTTCATCGGAAAATAAAGGGTTTTCCAATAGAACTTCAAAATATACATAACAACAAAATAACTTTTAGCGACAATAACTAGACGCATTAATAGAGAATATTATAGTTTTTACTGGTAATAGCTAAGTGCATTACATTTAATGTCGCTAAAGCTTTTAAATACATATACAAAGAGTACAAAGTGCTGCTAAAAATACATATTTAACGGCAATCGCTAATTAACTGTGACTAAATTCATTTTTGATGTAGTGATATACTCATCAGAAAAGGGGAAAAAAGATTGAAATTTTGTAGCTATGAACAAGTTTGTTAGCTAAAAAAAACTTCAAAATAGTACTTTTTAACATTTTTAGAAGAAATGAGAATACAAGTAACTTTTTTTTACAAGTGAAGATCAGACAAGTCGAACCATATTTGTTCAAACGCCTTAATAATAAGATCATGATATTCATTTGAATTCAACGAAAGATAACAAGCAAGAAGATTTTCCAACTCTTTCGATGCCCTGATATTGTTCTCAACAACCATTTCAACCATAGATTCTCTAAAATCCTTCTCAGGATCAATGGAAGCCTTCACTATAGCAAAACTAGTCCCTGTTGAAGCTGAACAACTCTCCTTTTTCGCCTTCGAACGCCTTTTTGATGATGACACACTATTTCTCTTGTTTGCTACTTTAGTAGAATTTGTTCGTAGTTTTACACCAGAAGAGCTTGAGTAATGTTTCCTCGAAACAGGGGAACCTACTCTGTTTTTAGGTTCCTTTTCTCGTTGAGCCTTCACATTTTCGTCCTGTTTTATGTTCTTGATGGAATTCGATGCTTTTGTAATGATCGGAGGGAGTCGATCAATATCTGAAAATTCCGCGTACTCTGTATTTAGATTGTGGAATTCATTCGAGAGAGCTTTGTCATTCACGTCTATGATTATATCGGTAGCTGAAGAAGTGAAGTGACAATTACAAGAATTTGGCATAGTTGAGGGGAGTTCATTGAAAGATTGAGAACCAACAGAGTCGAATTCGGAGGATGGAGAGTTGAGGAAATCTAATTCAGGGAATTTATCTTCTTCTGTTGAGTAAACAGAAGAAGAGGTATTCAACTTGTTTGAGACTGAGACGTAGTTGGTAACAGAAGAAGAAGGAATGTGTTTAGGCGAAGGCTTGTAAATAGTTTTTCTCTTTGATTTTTTCTTAGATGAAGACGATGATGATCTTCTTGGTTGATCAAGAAAATTATGAGAATGAGAATTGTAAATCTGGTCAACTCTAATGGACCTTCTAGTATAAGAAAATGATGATCTTGGTTGAGAATATTGTGACTTATTTGTAGAAGAAGATGAAAATGGGGATTTATGGTTTTTGGTTTTGCTCATATCTTTAAGCTTGTAAAACCAAGTGTTTGGCATCATATCTGAAAACTTGAATTTGTGATTTCCCATTGAAGGAACAAATTTTGCTTCTATCTAAGCAATAAGCAAAATAACGAAAGTTTCTTCTGAATAAATAGTGTTGGAAAAAAAGGAAGAGGAGGACCCTACATGCAAATGCGGAGTTAGATAGGATTCATGGATTCAGACGAATTCAATAATTTTCTTTATAGATTTTATATTGTACTAAAAAAATTAAGTAATAACTTGTACTAATTAACAGTACAATGATAAGGAAGGAAAAGAAAAATTTAGAATCGTCAAACTCTATTTTATCATTTTATGTATGTAGTGTTTTTACTTTTTGAGGATCAAATAATTTAAGTTTGATTGAGAATTTATGTATGAAATCTTAAAAAAAAAAAAATCGATTCTATTTTTTAAAAATGAAATTTATATATTTATAAATTGATTGATAACTCAACATATTTATAAGATATATGAAAAAATTCTAATAAAAAATAAGTATATTTGAATCTCAAAATTTAAAAAGTACCGTATAAATTATGACGATGCTTATTATGATTTTGGTCTTACATATTTTGTGCAGGTTATGGGGAAGTTTAGTTTTTTCATACTTCAGACAGTAATAAAATGTCAAAAGACAAACTGTCACACCTATTTTAAAATAATGATTTTGGTCCATACTCTGATTGAATAAATTAGCATCCGACAGTGAGGAAAACAAAATTTTTACCAAAGAGGTTCATTATTTTGTATGATTTTGTGTATATATACAAAGTAAATATATATATAGATAGATAGATGTTGAACGTCTTTGATAAAAATTCTTATTATGCAAGTGGTCCATCCCATAGGCAAAAAGAATATGAAAAGGAAGTCAGGAGGAGAAAGGAACCAAAATACTTTAGAAGAGCAACATACAAGCTATCTTTTAGAATTTTACTAGAGATAAAATGAAGAATTTGTGTCTTTTTTTTTTCTTTTTCTGACATTTGAGGAATTATCAGTTGTCCATTAATTTGTTTATTGGAGATGAATATCTTACGTGGGACTTTATGAAGTCTGACTTGGCCCCTTCATAAAAAATGAAATGGCAAAATGATGATGATTTATCATTAGTAACAACACATGCCCATAGTGATATGTCTATGGAAAGGTTGTGGTCATCAAACAAGAAAATCCTCCAGGAATTATGGCAAGTTGTCACATTTTATTTTATTTTACTATTAAAAGGTATAATATATAGTCCATAATTTTACTAGCATGCGTTAAAATAGAGACATATTATATACGTTGCATGCAAATTACTTGTTTTGATATCATCTCATATAAATTGCTTTTCATTAAAGTTATAATCATACAAATTTGATTTTCCTTGGACTTGATGGAGGTAAGTAATTTACTCGACTTTACGCCTAAGTTAAATGTGAATTTAGGTCATTGTTGATGAGGTAAATTGATGCTTAGACACACTTGGGACGAACAAGACAGGTAGCTAATATTTTAGGTAATGAAGGAGCAAAGACTGAGCTTTTTGGTGACATTGTTCACTTGGATTGGAAGTTCATCCTTTGTTCGTTATTGATGTCTTTAGAACATATAAGTTAGGAACTACTTTTGCTAGAATCGATCAGTAATAGTAACAGACTAATGGTATTATATTTTGTTATGATGCGTAATAGGCCCATAATTATGGAAGGTATGGGCTAATAGGCCCATGATTATATGGACTGTTGGACTCAAAAACATGCCTCCAGAAAAATTATTTTTGGCCCAATAGTGTGAACTTTTCTTGCTAGTGGAAATTCTTCTTGATTACAAAGAAGATGAACGGATAAAAAAGGTGTGAGACTACTTGTAAGGAAGAAATATGAAGATTTATGGGTAGGGAAAAAATAAAGTTCAACCAATCCAATTGAAGTCGAAAGATCAATTAGGTCTTTAATTAAATACTTTATAGTTTACGTGCACCTAATATAGTTGAGAGACTAATGATTCTTGAAATCATCTTGTTTATCTTTTCATTTTTGTAAAATCATTTGGTATCTAATATTTTAACCAACTCGACAAATTCAGATTTGTATCGGCGGGCCCAAGAAAAGTGTTCTTTCATTCCCAAGCTCGAATATGATACATCAAATTATGATTGGAAGGATCTCATATCATCCCCCCACATTCTTGGTGGTATATATTATCCTTAATTGTTTATCTTTGGTCTTTCTTATCTTAACAAAAGTCTAAAATGTAGATCAAAACTATATTGTATTAGTAATATATAATTACAACTAGCTAGCAAGAGTTGGTGACATTTCTTTCATGGTATACCACCTTTAATTTCTTCTTCTAAATCAAACGTGCTACCAACAACATATTATTCTCCAAAATACACCAAACTCAACAAATTTAATCTCATATAACACCACACAACTCTCTTGTCAAATACCAAATTAAAACCATCATTCACTTTTTATACTTCATCCGCACTCGTTTGAGGTACAAAAAAAATATGAAAATGAACACTTCATGTTGCTTGAAATTCAATAATCCATGCAAGAAAATAGTAAAGTTGTTCAAGTTCAAACTAAGAAAGCCTCTCTTCATAAGAAGGCTTCGAATTTTTCGTCCTTCAACAAGATGTGAAAGTAATACAAGCACCCGTAGAAAGCAAGCTTCAAGAGTTCTTTCGGTGTTTCGTTCCATAAGGAGATCAAAACCAAGAGAGGAGGACCAAGTCATGGCACTCAAGAGTTTCTCAGGTAAAGGGTGGCAAATGGGCGGATATACATAGTAAAACTCGAACATGTTAAATGAGTCAAATCAATAAACGGTCATATGATCAATTTGACCAAAATTTCTTTGGGTCAAATACATTGCATGAATCAATTTGCCAAAAAAAAAGTCAAATAGCCAAACATGACATAATCTACATGTCACAGGTTCCGGTCCAAAATGGGTTTGTGCCGCAGGTGTTGAACGATCTACTCTACACAGGTGTGGGCTTACAGGGCTAGGGCTCATAAACCCTTTCTTTCATTTATCAATAGGGCCCTGCCCTGGTCGGTCACTTTTCTGGGCCGGGATCGATAAGTGGAAGTCATAAAAAAGAAATTTTTCTCTTCGCACCTCAGATCAAGAGGAAGGGTTGCTTGTCAAGCTGGCCTATATATAAGAATAAGAAATTTCTTTCTATTTTCTATCGTGAAACCAACTACTATTAATGCTTACATTATGATTGACTACCTGCATCGCCCTCCCTTAAGGTGCAAGCCTTCTCGGGCTTTGGACCATAAGTGAACGCTAAATATACTCTGCATTTTTATTAAATTATCAGCTAAATATTTTGGGTACCAAATTTCATTTTGTATGTGTCAAATCAACGAATAAATTATAACTCAACCTATATAAACTTAAACAGGTTGAACGAATTAATAAAAATGTGTGGATATTTTTCAATGCAGGGCATATTAAAGCACCAGTTCCTTCACCAATTACTCCAGCTTATGCAAGATTAAGTGGAGCTACTAAGAAAGAAGTAGTAATATTTCAGGATGATGTTGAAGATGCATGTAGAAGCTTCGAGAATTATCTGGCTGAAATGATTGTTGAAGAAGGGAAAATGAGGGATATAATGGATGTAGAAGAATTGTTATACTGTTGGAAAAATTTAAAAAGCCCTGTTTTTATCGACTTAGTCTGCAGATTCTACGGTGAATTATGCAAGGATTTGTTTTCCAATACCTATAAGGATGATATCAATAGTCCACAGAAAATCATGCAATAATCGAGCAGCCTGGTACACTAAAGCTCCTGCTATATGCACAGGTTCGGATAAGAGTACCGACCACAAGGGCCTGTTATATATCGTCTTTTCTGATCACACGAAAATAACTTTATCAATGTGGTCATTTACTTTGTTGTAAGACATTGAAATTTATCAAGCAATAGCATATCAGTTATGTTGCTTTTTTTTTTTTTAGAAAGATCTTGTCGCAATCTGTATCCATTCATTTAATGTAGAGAATATGTGATTAGCCCTAACACATGGAGAGAGGACCAATTTATAGAGGTTATGATTTAATCTGGTACGTCCATCAAGTAACCAATGTACGGACGTATATATTCCTTATTAAATATTATTTATGGTATTACTTGAATTACAAGTAAACTCGGGTTTAATAAGAATTAATAATTATTCTTACACTCCTCATTGTACATAAGCTGATTACTGTTGATAACATAAATCTTCCTACCGAAGGCAAACACAAAAGGACTGAACCAGCGAAGATTCCTTTTAGGTAATATGAGTTCCCAAGTAGAATTAGAATTAGGAATTGCGTTTTTATTAAATTTATTTAAGATGATTGAGTAATGCAAGTTTAACCTGAGAAATTTTTTTTTATTATGTAAGAGAATTATATTAAAGGCTAGTTCATTAAATTTATGTTCAATTTTTTAAAATTTTGATAAAACAATTACTTAACTAGGAAATAAATAGCTTTGTAATATTTTATTATGCGATTTCATATTTTTTTTGTTTATTTGGTAAGATTGAATAAATAATTTAAGTTATTTTAATAGTTTTACAACTTCTGAAATTCTTATGTTTATAAGAAAATATATATCACAAAAATTACATATCGCAAGTTCAAACAAAATTTCAATTACATTTCATGATTCCATATTATAATAGTATATCATAATTCTATATCACGATATCATATTACATGATCAAATATACCGTAGGTCTATGCACCATTGGAATAGGGATGAAATTGCACGAATTATCCTTTAAAATGGCTGGTTTTTATTTATTTTATCCTTCCAAATATATTCATCTTTAACGATTGAATTTATGCATAGAAAAACATAAAAAAGCAAAAGTACATCGGACATAAGTTTATATAATATTATAATGTGAATATATATTTATGCTAAAAAAAAATATATAATGTAAAAATACATCTCCTCTAAGAAAATGACACATTCGTCTTTTAATTAATACCCTATTATTTTACATGGGATGGCAACATCCCCGATTAATTATATAATAAGGGTATAGTTTAATTTATTTACTTTCTATAATTATAATTTTTTTTCTCTATAATTAATGGGGTTCACCATCTATTCTTAAATTGTATAAAAACTTTTTTTTTTTTTAATTTTGTATATAATTTTATACAATTCAATATTATCTCTCCTATTCATATCCACCTTTTTCTCATATAATCAATACTTCTATCCGGTTTTGAATTTTAAATTGGCAAAAATTCAATTTCTCCCTCCCGAAATTGAATTAAACTTTCGTAGGTACTCCAAAAATTTAGTCGTTACCCATTTTTTTCATTATCCAACAATTGTATATGTATTGTGTTTTTTATTTTATTTTTCATATTTTTTTGGTGAAATAATCGATTGTTCTTATTAGATCACAAATTCTTCAAAATCAGAATGAATGAATCATCTTCATCTATGAGGATTACCAGAGGTATTCCATTGCATGTCAATTTTGTTGACAATTTACCCTCCTTTACAATGGGTTTAACTCAAGATTTTGGGATTGATATAGGGTCTATGGTAAAATCAAAACAGGTTCAACATGATTAAACAATGGAAGAATTGAGGTCAAACAATAAATATGACCCTACGGTAGTTCAAAAAGTTCTTAACAATGCCAAAGCTAGAGGCATTAAAATTGTACAAGGAGGAAGAAAGAGGAAAACAATAAACAGTGATTCAGAGGAGAGTGCATCTGAAATTAACGGATCTGAAGAACATCACAATCATGAGGTAGTGGCTTAAAACACAACTTTAGGTACAATTTTTTTGTTACTTGGGTGTCAATATACAAAAAATTATTTGGTTAAGTAAATTTTGTATTCACGTAATTATATATAGTATATTGCATGTTTAGTACACACATGTTTTAGTTATTTCTATATATCTTTCATTATTTATTTGTATATTCCTTTAGTTATTGTATGTGTCTGTAGATTTGATTAGTTTATACATACTTTAAGCTATGTATAATGAATAATATACTAAGTTTTAATAGTGGTAGAAGTGGATTGTATATTAAAGGCTCCATATTATTTTTGTTTTTGTATACATATACAAAAAGTAATTGTATTTAGTTATAGAGATGGAAAAATTTCATATATGATTATAATTTGTATATTGTAGTAGTTATATACAAATTATTGAAGTTAGTATATATTAAGTTTATATATTATTGCAGTATATACAAAGTCATTTAGACAGTTGTATATATTGACATGTTTAAGTATCATATTCATGTACACAAACTAATATACAAAAAGTTAAATTTGTATATATATACACAAAAGAAACGCAATTACAAATGTATATTTTATTTATACTTTTTTTTGTTATGTATACAAAAATGTATTCAGTAACTTTTTACCATAGTCGTAACATGGTTTTTATTTAGTTGACAGTTTAAGTATTTGGTTTAAATTAACAATTTTACGCTACCTTTTGTTTTAACTAACTCGTAATATCATTTTGCTTGTTTTGAACTATCATCTTAGTGTTATACAAATCTATGACACTATCTTTTTCTTTTTAATTGCACATATACATAAAACATTACATATAAAAACAGATCTAACAATTTCTATCTTAGTGTTATTTTGTATAAGATCTTGTTATTTTGTATAAGATCTTGTTATTTTAAGCATATAAGGTTTTACTTGTATAAGATCTTGTTGTTTATCTAACATTTTTTCATGTTGAGTATATATATACAAATTGAATTTATGAATTTGTATAATAAAGTTATATATTGTTCAAATTATTCATTGTACATTGTATATAATCACACTTATTGTGTATAATAATTACTTCAAATAATTTGTTACACTTAGAAATCTGTCTATCACATGAATCCAAAATAGTTATACAAATAGTAAACTTGTTAAAATCAATGTTGGCCTTTTTAAGCATTACGTACACCCTGACACCCATGTCATTGTGTATAACTATTCGTTTATTGTTTTCTTCAACCTTGTACTCAATCTTCAAAATTTTATTATTCATATCAACACCAATCTGTGTGGCAATAGTAGTATAAAACTCAATAAATGTTTATTGTTCCTTAAAAACTACTCCCTCTATAGTATAATCAATGTACCTATTTGTATCGTCTCATTTTCCAGAATTCATAACCAAATTGCCAATGGGGCCATTATCTGTAGAATTTTCAAACAAAATTTTATTTCAAATCATTCACAGAAATCATATATACAATTAATATAACACTTTTATACAATCAGATTAATGACAAACTGATGTTACACTGATCTTCTTTCTAATATACAAATACTAAATAAAAAAAAGTATATAATTGTATCCTATGAATTTTCTTCTTAAAAAATTATATATTTTTTAAACCAGTTTTCAAAAGAAAAACACTTACGTTATGGCTATATACAATTATCACCACACTAACAAATGCACATACATCCAAATTTGTAAATCCAATAGAACATTATATAATTATTGCATTAATAAACATGAATTTTCATCCAATTAACGATTACCTGTATTCGATTATACAGAAAAACAAAAAATATGGATGAACTGCTGTTTCGTCAAACCACAGAAACAAGTTTATCTTGTCTTTCAATTGTTGTATACTTCTTATTTTTTTTGAAAAAAAATGAATTTGAACGTTTACCTTAAATTATGGCATTATCTAAATTTATTATTACCTTATTTAACGCTTCAGTTACAAACCACTTTTTTATAAAATAAAATTATATAAATAAAAAATAAAAAAATGTTATATACAAAATTAAAGATACCTAAATAGCTAAACTATACCCATAAAATATAATTAGATAAACTATATCCATATAATGTTATTTAATCAATTAAATTTGCTATATATAAAATTTTCCACTACTAAATTTGATGTATATGAGTAATAATTGTCCTATTACTAGATATGGTTTTGTCAAAAAGTGTTAAATGCATGTGGGCAATCGTTGGGTTAATTAATTTACGAAGTGTACGCGTTATTAGTCAATTAAACCGTGGACACTTGTCATTCTCCCCTAAACATATTTACTTTATCTTAATTATTTAATTAAATTATAGTAATAATAGTCTTCCCTACTCTAATACTCTCTGTTGTTACCTTTCCCATTTCTCAACTGCACCAACAATAAGGAACCTAGAAGCTTAACTTATTAATTACTATATATTTAATTAAACCGGCATGATATGTTTATGCATTACGTGTTGGACTAATACCGACCATTATTATTTATTAAAAATAGTTTAATTGAGTCACATGTACTCGGTCTTCTTATTCAATTTAAAAAATAAAACAATATTGTTATTTTCAAGTTTATTTTGTTATAACGCTGCTGAAATTTGTATAGTATATAGTCGAATAAATATATTCATACTCAACTAGTATGTACATAATATAGTGGCCAAGCAACCCTTTATATCAATAATTTTTTGTATTATAAATCACAGATCATAATTATGAGTGTATTAGTGCTACATACATGAAAATTCAAATCTTTATTAGCGAGAAAAGAAATCTGAAACATTATCAAAGTGTGTGGTGCGTAATGATATTTTTAATTTTTATTAATTTTTGTAAGTATAAAATACTTAAAGAAATAATAATTAACAAACCAAACTTAATTCAGATTCATTGGATGACTAAAACGTGTAAACCACAGCCAAAACCGACTTTTTATTCTATTGACTAAAAATATTGTTTTTTTTTTAAAAAAAAATTGATGACTAGCCAATTCAAAGACCATTTATAGTAGACATGTTAAGAGTATTTAAAACTAGAGCTTAGACAAGAAGTTTCTTCTTTTGAACTATTCCAATACATTTATATATACCAATTCATATAGAAAAACAAAATAATTATACTTATACCAATCTTTCAGCTTCTTCTTTATTAATCGTATTTAATATACCAAATAATTCGATCCCGGCATCCATTTACCGATGCCGGAGAAGCCTATATTCGGAAAATATGAGCTAGGAAAGCTACTCGGTTGTGGCGCATTTGCCAAAGTGTACCACGCTAGAGAAATCAGCAACGGAAAGAGCGTCGCAATCAAAATAATTAATAAGAGTAATATTTTGAATAAAGATGGTCTTCTCAACAATAGAATCGAGCGCGAGGTCTGCATTATGCGCCAGCTGCAGCATCCATACATTGTTAGACTCTATGAAGTGCTTGCTACGAAGACGAAGATCTATTTCGTTATGGAATATGTCAAAGGAGGCGAATTATTCAACCAGATCTCCAGTAAAGGCCGATTCACTGAGGATCTCAGCCGGAAATGCTTTCAGCAATTGATTTCCGCGGTTAATTACTGTCATTCACGTGGAATTTACCATCGCGATTTGAAACCTGAGAATGTTCTAATTGACGAAAATGGAGATCTGAAAGTTTCCGATTTCGGGCTTAGTGCTACAACGGAACAAATTCAATCATTCGACGGGCTTCTACATACGGTTTGCGGATCTCCGGCGTATGTAGCACCGGAGGTTTTGACGATTAAAGGATACGACGGAGCTAAAACAGATATCTGGTCATGTGGAATTATGCTATTCGTGATGATCGCCGGTTACTTCCCGTTCTACGATCAGAATCTGATGTTAATGTACAAAAAAATCTACAAAGGCGAATTCCGGTGCCCGAAATGGATCTCTCCGGACGGTAAGCGGATTCTATCTCGTCTTCTGGATGTGAATCCGGCGACCAGAATTACGATCGAAGAAATCATCAGAGATCCATGGTTCAGAAAGGGATTGAAATTTATCAAATTCTCAGAAGAGGAAGAAAATAGTAAGATAAATTCGTTAACAAATTCTCTGAATGCGTTTGATATAATTTCGTTCTCCCAGGGATTAGACATTTCTGGATTGTTCAAATCGAACAATCCGGTGGATGATTTGGAGAGGATAGTGGTGGAAGAGCCGCCGGAGAGTGTAATTGAGAGAATTGAAGAGGTAGGGAAGAAGGAGAATTTCAGGATGAAGAAGAAAAAAGATTGGGGAATCGATATGAAAGTACAAAACGGTAAATTAACAATAAATTTGAGTATAGACGTATATCGATTGACCGAACGATTAATAGTTATCGAAATTCAAAAAATTGATGGTAATGATGATTTGTATAAAGATGTATGGAGGAATAAATTGAAGCCCGTAATTTTGAGCCAACGGGGAACAGAGCTTCACATTTCCGACAGCTAAATTTCAAGCATTGGGTGATTTTTTATTTTTTTTTACCAAGTTACAAAAAAAAAAAGACATGTTTTTGTTATTTTTATTCAAATAAATAGTTCATGTAAAGTTACAAAAAACAAAAAATAGTGAGTGGAAGTTCATATTGTAGATACATACCATTTTCTTGTCTTCTATTTGTGTGTAATATATCGTTGCTTATATTTATGTATTTATCTTGGATTTAATTGATATATGTTTATAATAAAATAATTAGTAAGGATCCATATAAGTGAAGATTGATGTAAATGATACCAATTTTATTTGAGATGTTGATATTAATGTATTTGTTTGTCAATACAAGTTAGTTATCGATCAATAACGAGTTGATTTTGAAGTATATCCCAGATTTCTATATATACTTGTATAAATAATCTTTTTTTTTTCTCTATAAAATTAATTAGTCTATAATTTATTGGTGGTAAAAAACTTAAGGCCCTTAAAATTAGGTGCTTAAGGCCAATGTCTTATTCAACTAAGCATAGAGCTGACCCCACGTAGATGTTAAATGAACGTTTCATCACGTTTTGATTTGATTATATCAGTTTCTTTTCCTTCTAGAGAATTAAAGAAAATCAAAGTAGAACTAGGGCCAAAGAGTATATATATGGGCTATTTTAATCAAAATTTAAAGCTTATAGTTTCATTATCATTATTTGTACGTTAAAACAATAATTTAGAATGTGCTGGAGCTAGCAAATTGTTTGGAGTCATGAACATGGCCTGGTCGGACCAATAATCATGACCCCTTGTCATAGCACATAATAGAATCATCATTTTCTATGGAAAATGTTTTAGTTTTTTGCAATAAAAAGGAAAATAATTAGTTTTTTTTTTTTAAAAAAAAGAATTTGTATATAATCTAAATAAATATCAAGATAGATAGAGAGAGTGGACTGGTGAGGATGCATGGGAGTTATCGGTGTGTTTGTGTGGTTGAGATGTGTTAGAGGGAGCGTAGAGGATATTAATACATTTACATACCATTCAATCGAGTTAATACCTCAGATGGTCACTCAACTTTGCACTATTCTCTCAGAAAGTCACTCAACTTTCAATTTTCCCTCAAAAGTCACTCAACTATGCACTCTTCTCTCAGAAAGTCACTCAACTTTCAATTTTCCCTCAAAAGTCACTTAACTATCCACTCTTTCCTCAGAAAGTCACTCAACTATTCACTCTTTCCTCAGAAAGTCACTCAATCTATTAAATTATTTTTAATTAAAATTTATTGATATTAATTATTTATATAACAAACCAAAAATTTTAAAAAATAAATTAAATCATTTAGTGATCCACCCACCTACCCGACCCATTAAAAAATATGATATGACCAATTTTATTTTATCTTTAATCCTAAATTAATCTATTCCTAATTCAAGGTTAAAGAGAGGGATTAATTTATTGATATTAATTATTTATATACAAACCAAAAATTTTAAAAAATAAATTAAATCATTTAGTGATCCACCCACCTAACCCGACCCATTAAAAATATGATATGACCCATTTTATTTTATCTTTAATCCTAAATTAATCTAATCCTAATTCAAGGTTAAAGAGAGGGATTAATTTAGGATTAAAGATAAAATAAAATGGGTCATATCATATTTTTTAATGGGTCGGGTTAAGTGGGTGGATCACTAAATGATTTAATTTATTTTTTAAAATTTTTGGTTTGTTATATAAATAATTAATATCAATAAATTTTAATTAAAAATAATTTAATAGATTGAGTGACTTTCTGAGGAAAGAGTGGATAGTTGAGTGACTTTCTGAGGAAAGAGTGGATAGTTGAGTGACTTTTGAGGGAAAATTGAAAGTTGAGTGACTTTCTGAGAGAAGAGTGCATAGTTGAGTGACTTTTGAGGGAAAATTGAAAGTTGAGTGACTTTCTGAGAGAAGAGTGCAAAGTTGAGTGACCATCTGAGGTATTAACTCCCATTCAATCTTATAAATAACGAAATAAAATTAAGATTATGTATCATATTTACTTCACTTATACTGGTTCTTACGAAGCTTGCTCGTGTACACCATGGTTCAAATCCGATCATAGAATATATTCTCTTTTAGTTAAATCAACCTAGAACTTACACGACGATCGAACAAAGACCGACATATTCAGTGTGGAAATGTATATGAAACATCAAGCCCAATCTTAATCACGGCCCAAGTTAATAAATGGACTTTTCTAAACATGTGGCCCAAGTTTTGTCTAGCCATCCTAAACTAAATAAATTAGGCCCAACTAAACTTGCATAGCATTTTTTGAACTAATTTGATACATAGATTATCTTTTTATACATAAATTAAATATATAGCCTCTAGTTTTCATTGAATACAACACACAGTATTTTGATTTATTAATTTTATTATCTATGATAAATGACGTTAAAAAGTGGCAAATCACATGCATGGCAACAGATTCCCAGCTACTTTGAATAATAAATATGAACAAATTAACAATGTGAATATCAAACTCGAATTTAATTAATGAGGCATGTGAAGGAGAGGAAATAAAGTAACAAAATAAATAAGTTATTCACTCACAAGAAAATCAATGGAAGCATCTAATTTTTTTCATCTCAGAGTATCAATCAGATGTTTCTCGAGAATTTAATTAAAGAAATAGTTTTTTAATACACATTTATAATTAAAAATAATTACTCATTATTCTTTAAAATTCTTAAAGCGATAATTATCTGAGAGCAACTTTTATCCTTGAAACGATTCTTTATTATTATTAAAATAAGTAGTATTTTAGATGCTCATGATTAAGTTAAGTACAAAAAATAAAAATAAATAAATTACCCTTATGCATTAATTAAACTCTACTTATGTAATTGGTGAAGGTTAATTATTGATGAGTAAATTATTGGTGTAAACAAGAGGGCGATTTTATAGGCTAAAAATACGGGTCAAACTAAACTTAGATCTATGCATTTTCCTTCCATTTAAAGCAAGCCATTCATTCAATCTCTTTTCCTAAAATAATTACTATATCTATTTTATCCTCCCAATGCTTTTCCATGTTCCCACATCTTAATTTGTATAAATATCATATCATATTTTATAATAATATTTCAATATATTCAACAAGTTTTCTTTGAAATAGATTTTGTATGAGGAAAATTAAGCGACTATCATAAAAGTCTTTTAGAGTATATTATATAATATAGCTATAATATTGATTATTTTTAATATGTGATTATAATTTTGCGAATTTTTGCTATTTGATCATGATGTATAAATTCAGAATTCATATAATGATGTATCAATTCAGAATTTGTATAATTCGATTTCTGATTGTATAATTTATCCTAGCTGCTTGTTTTCGGTTTATAAAAAGATCATAGTAAATAATCGTGTTTGTATATTGGCTAGTGAAATGTACAAACAAACAAGTGAAATATACAAACCACAGTCTCCATATATAGCAAATGAAACTATAATTATAAAGCACAACTACTGAAACTATAGTATAAAGCCTTAATATGTTTATTATATTTGCTATTTTTTGAAAATACTCCCTTATATTATGTTAGATTATAAAATATATTTTTTATAATTATATTTTTGTTTTCGTAGCTGAAAGATATTCTAAATGATGTATTTACAAGTTGAATCATATATTGGCAACCATTACTAGTATTCTTTTCCAATTTTTTCACACAGATAATTAAGATGAAAATGTTTAAGTATAGAATTATTTCTAATTATGTAAATGTAATATTATAAATATGTATATATATATAACTTGGCTATGATCATGTGTTATTGTCTTTGCTTTTAAGTGTTTGAAATAAGAATCCAAGACGACATGTAAATATTTTCAACGGGTAAACGAGTTTGGTTATTGATGGTGACACTAAATAGCAAGAAATTGGACTTTTCTTCATTGCTTTCCCATTTATTTTACGATTAATATGTATTTCGAAGATGTAATTTTAAATTATTTCTTTTATTTTTAAAAGCTCGATTCGATACTATAAATTAAAAATAAGAAATATTTCAATCACTTAGTAAAATTTTTATACATTATAAAATATATATCATTTAATAATAACTGATTTTGATAGTGTAAATAATTTTTTATAGGGTACTATATAAAATTTCATATTTTCTTTTAGTAAACATAAGTTTGGTAGTGATGAAAAGTCAATAGATGCAATTAGTCACACGTGAGCAAGCTTTGACTCAGCTGGCAATCAATAATATTTTTCTTAGTTTCTTGTGAAAGTACATTAATTATTTCTTCGAATTAATTAACCTTTGTCTTGCCTTTTTAAGAATCCATTTTCTCCCCTTTCTCATTTTCCCTCTCCCTTTGAAAACTCAATTATCTTCATCTTAATTTCAATTTATCTTCTATCAACCTCAAGTCATATCTACAATGTCAAGAGAAAGGTACGTAACACTAATTAATTTACATCTTCAAATCATTATAATTTAATCGTTGTTGTTAAATTCCTTTTAAGAATTATAGATTAATTAGGTCAAATGAACAAAGGCGCGGAGCTAGGGTCTCAAGGAGTTCATTCGCCAAAAAATAATTATATCGTATAATTTTCTATTGTGTTTAATTACTACTTCATAACTTAGAATTTCCTTGTTGAAAATTCTTGTTCGATCGCATGGGAGTTAGTTCATTAGCTTAGGTCAAAACCCTACATATTTATTGAGAATTTCAACAAATACATATTAGAACCAACAAATGAAACTTCAAATTCTAAATCTGCTTCTGGTCGATTTTATATTTGACTTTTGTTGTGATGGAATAGGGAGAGATTAGATGAGATGGGAAAGAAGTTAAAGACAGAGATAGATATTTCACAGCTACAAATGCAACAACAAATGGGTAGAAGACACGTGTTGGGACCTGTTGGGGGAGGAACAACATTGAACAATGTTACACCTTGTGCTGCTTGTAAACTTTTAAGAAGAAGATGTGCTGAGGAATGCCCTTTTTCTCCATATTTTTCCCCACATGAACCTCACAAATTTGCTGCTGTTCATAAAGTATTTGGGGCAAGCAATGTCTCCAAATTGCTCATGGTATATATCTACATCTTGTATTTGAGTTTAACTTCTATTCATCAACCGTACTATATTATCAGATCGCTTGAATGATACTAATGTCTTGGGATAAACCGTGGCTAAAAGGGGTTGATCATATCCTTTCGCAGGAAAATCACACTATATATATCTATACATGGTCGATTTTTATTTTATTTCTTTTTGTGTGTGTATATATGATAGATGGTACGGAGCCAAAAGGGTAGAAAATATTAACAAAAATTCCAAAAGGGTATATAAAATTTTATATAAACCAAAACGGTAAAATCGCTCCGCCGGCAGCGATTTACTTCGATGAAAAAGTGAAATCGCTGCCCCAGCAGCGATTTTGCAAAAAGTTTTTTTTTTCCTTACAAATCGCTGCCCGGGCAGCGATTTATAAAAAATTTTTTTTTTTTAAAAAAAAACATAAATCGCTGCCTAGGCAGCGATTTACATAAAAAAAAAAATTTTTTTTTTGGTAAATCGCTGCCTAGGCAGCGATTTACATTTAAAAAAAAAATTTTTTTTTTTATATAAATCGCTGCTACAGTAGCAGCGATTTATTAAAAAAATATTTTTTATATAAATCGCTGCTACAGTAGCAGCGATTTATTAAAAAAATATTTTTTATATAAATCGCTGCTACAGTAGCAGCGATTTATTAAAAAAATATTTTTTATATAAATCGCTGCTACAGTAGCAGCGATTTATATCATTTTTTAAAATAAATCGCTACTGTAGCAGCGATTTATTTAAATTTTTTTTTTAATTAAATCGCTGCGATAAGCAATTTTTTAAACTAAAAAAAATTAAAAATTTTAAAACAGCGATTTTATATATAAAAAAAAATTATAATTAATAGGTGTGATTAGGGATGTACTTGAATTCAATTAAATAATTTTTCTCCTTTAATTTTTTATTTAAAAAAATTAATTATTTAAATTCAAATATTATTTTAATTTAAATTCAATATAATATCTTTTTTTAGAAAGAAAATATATTTATTACTTTACTTATTTTTAATTTTTTTAAAATAATGTATATTTTCTTATAAGTTATATACATAAATTTTAAAAAATATTATAATCTTTTTTTATATATAAAATCGCTGTTTTAAAATTTTTAATTTTTTTTAGTTTAAAAAATTGCTTATCGCAGCGATTTAATAAAAAAAATTTTTTTAAATAAATCGCTGCTACAGTAGCGATTTATTTAAAAAATTGATATAAATCGCTGCTACTGTAGCAACGATTTATATAAAAAATATTTTTTTAATAAATCGCTGCTACTGTAGCAGCGATTTATATAAAAAAATTTTTTTAATAAATCGCTGCCTAGCAGCGATTTAATAAAAAAATTTTTTTTTTTTATGTAAATCGCTGCCTGTAGCAGCGATTTATATAAAGAAAAATTTTTTTTTTTTTGTAAATCGCTGCCTGGGCAGCGATTTATGTTTTTTTTTTTAAAAAAAAATTTTATAAATCGCTGCCCGGGCAGCGATTTGTAAGGAAAAAAAAAACTTTTTGCAAAATCGCTGCTGGGGCAGCGATTTTACTTTTTCACTTGAAGTAAATCGCTGCCGGCGGAGCGATTTTACCGTTTTGGTTTATATAAAATTTTATATACCCTTTTGGAATTTTTGTTAATATTTTCTACCCTTTTGGCTCCGTACTCGATGAAATCATCCCTCCATCATTGACTATGTTTCTATAATCAAAGACGGATCTAGGAATTGAAACTAATTAGCAATAAGTTATAACATCTTTTCTATTAAAAATATATAATTGTTGACATTATATGTTTTAAATTTTAAAATTTGTTGAAATTTTAATGATGTATATAAATGTGTTAGGTATGTTCCAACATCAAAATGTTAGGTTATTTTGAACCCCCTCCATTTTTTCCCATGAACTATAATAGGCTAAAGTATGTTAATATTTATATTATTTTTTTCATTAACACTGTCAGTATATATAAATTAGAACGTAACGTTTATCTTGTTATGACTTTTTTTAAAAAAAATTAGGAGGTGCCTGTGGGACAAAGGGCAGATGCAGCAAATAGTTTGGTATATGAAGCAAATGTGAGGCTAAGAGATCCAGTGTATGGATGCATGGGTGCAATTTCAACTCTACAACAACAAATTCAAAATTTACAAGTTGAGCTTAATACAATTAGGGCTGAAATATTGAGATACAAATATAGAGAAGCTGCTAATAGTCTTATTGCTTCTATTTCCACCTCTGTGCCACCTGAGCTACCACAAGCTCCTCCTACTCCGCCACCACCACCACCACCACCCTCCGTGGTGGTGGTTTCGTCATCATCTTCTTCTGCTTCATCAACTTCTTCTAATTTATACACACCGGCCTCGTCTAGTGTGGCAAACTTTAGTGCCATTACTAATAATAACATATCGTATTTTGACCAGCAATAGTCATATGTCACATAAAATGAAACAGATCAAACTCTTGAAGAAAAAATATTTGGAGGATTTTTAGTTCACTTTTTTCTTTTAATTTTCAAAATTGTCATTGCTAAGAGAATTTTATTATATATACATACTATATTGTATCTCCAATTATGATAATTACAGCTAGCTAGAGAGATATTTGATGATGATTAGTTGTCTTTAATTTTCATTGATTTTGTAATGCTCAGTTTGTGCTTTTTAATTTGTTATCTGGATGAGATTTTTCTTTTAGTATTTTTTAGACATGCAAGCATAGCCTATGCAAGCATAGCCTTTTTTTTAAATTAAAAAATAAAGTAATTTGCGGTAAGTTATTAATTTTCATCTCGAATTCAAATTCTGATTGATGGCGTTAAAAAATTTCTTTTACTAGTTCATGTATGTTATATCGGTACTTTATACCATATCGTGTAACGTTCATAGTGCGTAGTGGCAAAATTATGTATATTCTATCCTCTTTAAATTTTATTTATGTGATTACACTTAATATGTTATTGTTATTGTTATTGATGTAATTGTAATCTTAAAAAAATAGATAATGTTCTACTATAACTAATAAAATTGCATTTTTTGAGTAAAAAATCTTTACCCTTAAAATATAATATAACTAATTAAAACCCCTAAAATTGTACCAGACTTAATTAGGTCTTCTCTATTCTTAGACTTAACAAATTAACTACTTTATTTGTTGTTGCTAATTTTAAAAATGATTTTTGCAAATATCGAGAGATTCCTTAAGCCAACTGAAAATCATTTTTGATGTCAAGACAAATTAGTGACCATAAATAAACTATATAGTCTGCTAAATTAATTAGACCCCTATTGCTATAGCTTATAACGTTAATAAGGTTTTTTATGTTGGAATTATCTTTTGAGTTAAGTGTCAAAAACACATTTAAATTATTTATTTTTTTCGAATTTTATACTTAAATTATTGAAAGTGTGAGTTGCATACCTAAACTATCACTTTTTAGTTTGAGAAACACACTCCAGTAGTGTGTGTAGTGCACTCTCTTTTATATGAAAAACTTTAACACACGACATTCAACATAGATAAAATATTAAATAAATAAAAATTAATATTAATTAAAAATTAAAGTAGAACTCAAAAACTTACTATTGAAAATAAGGAAATAATTATCATTCGAATAATTTTCTCCGTAAAAATTTTGAGTTTTAATTTGACGTAAACGATGAAAAGAATCTCATTTTTCCTAAGCTTGGAAATTTACAAGTGTGTTAGTTATATATATGGTGTCAATTAATTAATTATAATTTCAGCAAGGAATGTATCTTTTATATAATATTACGTATGTGGTTTGAGTTTTCTTGGCGTGTGGAGTTCATCAAAAGAGTAGGATTAGTTATATTATAGCCTAGCTAGCCACTCTATTCTAAATTATAATTTCTAAATTGGCAAGTAATAATATAAAAGAAATAAATTATACTAACAAAGAAAAAAAAGTACAATGGGAATATTCTTTTTTCTTGGTATTGACATACGTGTTGATAGAGGCAGATCTAAAATATAATATAAGGTTCATAGATAGAAACTAATTGACAGAAACAGATTTAAAATATAATATAAAAGGTTTATATATAAAAAATAACCGCCAAAAATTATATATGTATAATAAGATATCCTCTAAATACTTATAAGTATTTTACAGTAACTTGATAAATTACACTTAATATATTATCGTTATTATTTGTAAAGTTTATCTAAGTTGAGAGGGTTTGGATCAGTCAAAGAATGCTATGCCTGTATTTTCTAAAAATGATTTTAGTATATACATGTTTACATCAAAATAATATTGGAATATTATAAAATTAGGCAGACACTGTTTATATTACTAAGTCATGATCACATGGGTTATTAATTAGTTTCAATGCAATTGCAGCCATTAATTCGTATATGGTTCCCATTTTGTCTTGAAAAATATGTAGATTTTATAATGTATACAATGTCCATTTAATTAAAATATTTTCAATTCATGTAAGTCAACTTAGATGAATAATAACATAATTAGACGTAGATATTATATATGTGTTAATTATTCAGGCGGCAGAGAGTCATCTTTATTTTATTTTTTCTTTCTTTCTCAAGATTATTCTTATATTTTAAAAAAAAAATAGTTCTTCAATCTCAAGATGTTGGTGGTTTAACTAAAAAATAATTTGAATTTTTTATATAGGTTATGAAATATGAAACTCAATAATATGTCATTTAATTAATCTGTTGAACCAGTGTAGATTATATTTCAGTAGACTCGCCTCAACCTGAATGATTATTTTTTTATTTTTTGATATTTTATTTTCAACGATAATTTATTTTATTTGTAATATGCTATACCAACAATATGTATTTAAGGTCATTTCATGTAAAAAAAAATGTATTCTATTTTTCTATTAATCAGTCAATATTAGTGTCAAATATGGTGTAACAACGCAAACTCAACATAACATTTAAGTAATTAAAAAGTGGAATAATTAATAATTATGATGAATTTGTTAATATTCACAAGCTAATATATTAAAATTACACAATTCAATTAATTGAAAACTTTAACTCTCTTCTTGGACATCCGATAAATTTGGAAAATTAAAGTCTTTATTCATGCAAACATTTGTTTCTTCTTAAAACAAAAAATACAAACACATTATAAATTAAAAGTTGAGATTTTTTTTTCGCAACACAAACTTAAAATTAACTCACACATAATCAAACATACTATAAAAATTTATATGTTTAAGCTAAATTACTTAATTAATTGATTTTCCTGCAATTAGTACGAATCTGGCCATTAGTTCCAGTAAGTGGGCTTAAATTCCCCAATTTAACCATAGCTTTTGCAAAATCCACATCGAACGCTATAGGATTAGTACTATAACTTTTCACTTGAGAGTCTGTAGAACCACCACTATATAATTGTTGATCAGAATGAAGTATTCCTTTATTGTTAACCAAGTTCTTGTAGAAATGGTTATCGAATAATACAGGGGTCTTTGCATCAAGTGATGAAAGTGTATCGTCTCCACCAGTACTAGGACAGTTTGATTTCAACGATGTAGCTAAAGATGAATCGATGTTTGTTTCGTTGTATACACGTGCTCGGAATGTTGTACATTGTGCTTTGCCTATTGTGTGACCACCTATATCCATGAAAATATACATATCAATTAGGGATAATGTATACGTATATATTTTATCCTCTCTAGACCTCACTTTATGAGATTAAACTGGATATGTTATCGTTATAAATTTAATTTAATTTTACACAAAATCATCTTAATATGAAAAACCTAAAAAGTTTGTTACCTGAAAGAGCAACCATTTCTTTAGCAGTGAAGCCTTTATTGGCAAAATTAGTAATAAGGTCATTAAGATCCATTGAAGGGGAAGGTATATCACTATTTGCTGTATCCAAACTTGCTGTTGTTGAATCTCTTCTTCCTAATTCCACTGTCCATGAAGGCCCACCTAACTGAGTCCAACAAATTTAATGAGTTGTAATCATAATTATGGCCGAAATTATTATGGAACTTGAAATTGTAAAAGTTGTATGAAATAGCCATTAGTAGAACTGATTTTAGAAAGATAGCCAGTGTTTGGAAATTTGTGTAAGATATAGCCACTTTTGATGTAGAAATACAACAAGTCACAACAATATCTTGATTTTGAACTTTAATAACAAGGGACAAATTGATAACATAAATGTCATGATTTCTGAAATGTATGATATTATCGTGAATTTCAAACTTAATGAAGAGTGAAATTTCATAACATTTTCGGGTATTCGTCCATAATACTATGATTAAATTTTACTTTTATAAGTTCGAGCTTATTACTTAAATTGAATATTTTGGGTTTAGGAAATGGCTATTTTTAAAAAATTGTTGATGGATAGGGAGTCTATTTGGATTGGCTGAAATTGTTTTGACTTAAAACACTTAAAATAAGACAATCAAACGAGTTCTAGTTAAAATACTTACGAGCACAACAGAATCTCGTGCAGCAACAGCTACAATATCAGCACAAGAAACAATTCCAGGACATAATTTTTCTATTTGAGATTTGATTTTATCAATCACATCAAAACCTCTAATTGAATTTGAATTTGGTTTTGCTGATTTCTCTCCAGTAAAATCAGACGTATCATCCAATAATACAGATGCATCACATCCCTGTAAAAAAAAACATAAATATTTCGAAATAAATAAAATAAACAAAATTTTCAACATTATTAGTCCACAACTTAATATGTTGTCGCTCTTTTGTCTTGGAAAGAATCTAAAAATAAAAGAGTGACGTGTCACTGTAAATGTCAGTTGTGTGAGATACAAAATAAATGTTAAATTAAGGAGTTAACGCAATTTATTGTTGGGTTATCCCACATCGGAAGTGGAAGGGGCTGGTGGTCAATTTATAAGTGTGAGGGAAAGCCTCAACCTTTGAGCTAGCTTTTGGGTTGAGAAGGCCCAAGACCACCCAACATTGGTATCAGAGCCTAGGTTGTCAACAAGTCTCAGCCCACCGGGAGGAACTGGGTTGTCGTTCTCTCCAACCCAAGGCCCGATGTGTGAAGGGGGAGATTGTTGGGTTATCCCACATCGGAAGTGGAAGGGGCTGGTGGTCAATTTATAAGTGTGAGGGAAAGCCTCAACCTTTGAGCTAGTTTTTGGGTTGAGAAGGCCCAAGACCACCCAACATTTATGTTAGTTGCGTGAGACACAAAAATAAAAGTGTTAAGGAGTGAACGTGCATTAACGAAGCAATCATGAAAATGAAGACGAAGCAACGAGGCCCCCATGCGCCGCTCGTTCGTTACAGCATTTGCCACAGCGTTTTTAATTGTATACATAGCTTTTGGACATGATTTTTCATAGTAGTCCGAAGATAAATCGGCTGAACAAATTCCAATTAATGAAAACATAATTATAAACATAGACAAGTAAAATGCCATCTTAACTAAGAAGATTATTGAAATGAAAAATGTATGAGATAAACAGCAAGTTAATTATTTTCTGCTGGTAATGATGAAAGAGATTAACATTTTTGTTGCCTTTTATAGATGATAATTATAGTTGAATCTTTGACTTTCATTTCCATTTATGTATAAATTAGGTCAAAGTTCACTCTAGTAGCTTGTTGATAATCTACCTGTTTTATATATATACATATATATATATATATATATATACCTGTTTCATCCATCCCGTTTTATATAAGTTAGTTTGACTTGACACGAAATTTAAGAAAAATAGATTTTCTAAAATTTGTGTTCTAAAATAAGTAAAAGATATTTGTGTAGCTATAAATCATTTAAACAAAGGGTAAAATAGATATTTAAAAATTAAACTATTACTTAATATAATAATATATTATTTTTTTGAACTGATTAAAAAAAAAAGTGAATCATATAAACTCATACAACTAAAGTAGTAAAATATTGTGATGGGGTCAAATAGTAAAGATTCCCTAGAAGGACAAGATAGCATATTATTGCTTAATTTTTTAACTTAATCATGGTAAATTGAATTGAGTTGGTGTAATATCGGTTGATTTGAATAAATATTTATTATTGACTTACGAGTTACATCACATGTACATATTTCAAATTTTCAGCTATTAATATGAGAGATATCAACTTTAGGTCTTGTT
This sequence comes from Solanum chilense, assembly GCA_032847665.1. Taxonomy (NCBI): domain Eukaryota; kingdom Viridiplantae; phylum Streptophyta; class Magnoliopsida; order Solanales; family Solanaceae; genus Solanum; species Solanum chilense. Next base: position 55,677,216 of record CM064968.1, on the reverse strand, counting down.
TAATTAGAAAATTTTCAAGACAACTCTCCTTTAACAGGATGAGCCGTACTAGAACGTACAAATTTAAATTAATCAGATAAATAAATTTCGAATATTATCATATTATATTCCATCCTGCACCATAATGGTGTTATATGTTGCTTCAATCAATTTAATTCCTGTTTTACTTAGCCACTATTACTACGTATTCACGAAAAGTAGCTTTTAAAAGATAATAATTATAAACAAATAATAAAAAGTCTAAAGCTATATGATAATGGGGTGTTCGTATTTCACATTTGATATACATAATTAAAAAATTAATTGGTTGGGTTTGTTCAATTTCCATATAAATAAAGGACTATTGGATTAATAATTTGGTGATTAGTGTGAACAGGCTAATTTTTGAAGAATCTGATAATTAAGTCCAATGTTTTTTCTCTATGCAGGCATACAAGTCAAAAGATCCATAATATAAAAATAAAAAATACATCTAGATATAACCGAGTGAGTAAAACTTCCACTAAAAAAAAGGAGCAAAATTGAAATTTTCCATTTATTTTCAACGTCCTATCTTCACCTTGGTGGTTACTTTAGAAGATTAAAAATATTTATATTTTATGACCTACGATGTTATACTAATTCAAGCCATTTTTTTCTTTATAATATGTTAGGAATGTTAAATAAGCGAGTGAATTTAAAATAAGTTGTGTAATGATGAGTTTTCATTTTCAAAATTAAGATAATTTGAACAATATATAGGTGATAGCTGAACTTTCCCAAATACTCTAACCAAGCTTTATTTTTATAATTCTTTTTCCATTTTTTCTTAATATGTCTAATTATCAAACAAAACTATAATTTTTTTTTACATATAAACATATTTTAAAAAATAGAGTTTCTTTTTATTGTTAAACGTTTTCTTATGGACCTATATACATTATATATAGTTAAAACTTTCTGCAATAACATCGTTTGTCTGAATATTTTCTTCACTCATATACTATTTAGAAAACAAATAATATAAAAATACAACATGAAAAACAATTTCAAAGAAAAAAATTTATAAAGATATCTCAATCATATTTTTATGAATTAATTTTACCATACGTTGATCATCTACCAGTACCTTTTCACCTCAAATGACATGATCAATTTTATTACTCTTTAACAATTATAATCCTCATATGAAGCACAATCTTGGTGCCTGGTCTTTGTCCTTCTATAAGGCTTTGAAAAAGAGGAA